>PVKU01006408.1:60620-77965 GCA_004027475.1 Anoura caudifer
AAATCAATGGAGTGGACCAGAAGGAAGAAAGAAACAACCAAACAGAAAAGAATGAAGAAACAAGAATTCAAAAAAATGAGGAGAGGCTTAGGAACCTCCAGGACATCTTTAAACATCCCAACATCTGAATTATAGGGGTACCAGAAGGGGAAGAGGAAGAGCAACAAGTGGAAAAGTTATTTGAACAAATAATAAAGGAAAACTTCCCCAATCTGGCAAAGGAAATAGACTTCCAGGAAGTCCAGGAAGCTCAGAGAGTCCCAAAGAAGTTGGACCCAAGGAGGAACACACCAAGGCACATCATAATAACATTAGCCAAGATTAAAATGAAGGAGAGAATTCTAGAAGCAGCAAGGGATAATGGCAGAGTCACCTACAAAGGAGTTCCCATCACACTTTCAGCTGATTTCTCAAAAGAGACCTTACAGGCAAGAAGGGGCTGGCAAGAAGTATTCCAAGTCATGAAAGTCAAGGACATACATCCAAGATTGCTCTATCCAGAAAAGCTGTCATTTAGAATGAAAGGGAAGATAAAGTGCTTCTCAGATAAGGTCAAGTTGAAGGAGTCCATCATCACCAAGCCTTTATTATATGAAATGTTAAAGGGACTAAGAAAAAGAAGATCAAAAATAGGACATTAAAAAGATAGCAAACTCACAGATATTAACAACCACACCTAAAACAAAAGCAAACTAAGCCAACAACTAGACCAGGAGCAGGAACACAGAAATGGAGATCACGTGGAGGGTTAGCAACAGGGCAGTGGGAGGAGGAGAGAGGGAGAAAAGGTACAGAGAACAAGTAACATTGACGGTGGGTAGAAAATAGACAGGGGGAGGGCAAGAATAGTGTGGGAAAAGTAGAAGCTAAAGAACTTATGAAACATGGACATGAACTAAAGGGGGGAATGTGGGTGGGAGGGGGTGTGAAGGGTGGAGGGGAATGGTGGGGGACAAATGGGACAACTGTAATAACATAATCAATAAAATATAATTTTAAAAAATGTTTAAAAAAATAAAAGATTGAATCTCTGGATAAATCTTATTGTATCTTTTAAAAAAGTATAAGAGCAGCAAAAACCATGAAACTTTGCCAGGGTGGCAGTGGAGGTCCCTTTGGCTTGACTTTTCTGCACTTTGAAATCACAGGAAATTCTGAGTCTGTCCCAGGCCTCACAGGGTCATGCTTTTGGGAGAGAAACAGAGAGAGGCCAGGACTGTGTGGGTAACTATTTCTGTGCACAGCTACAAGCAAAGGAATGGAAAGATACTAGAACTAATAAGTGAAATTAACAAGGTTACAGGACACAAGATCAAATGCAAAAATCAATTACATTTCTATGTGCTAACAATGAAAAAATCCAAAAATGAAATTAAGAAACATGTACATTTAAAATAGCATCCAAAGAAACTACTTAGAAACAAATTAACAAATGACTATAAACTGACAATTGCACAATGTTATTGAGAGAACTTAAGTAAAACACAAATAAACATATATATCACGTTAATGGATTAGAAAACTCATTTGTTAAGATGGAAATTGTCCCCAAAGTGACCTATAGGTTCAATGCAATCTCAGTCAAAACACCAACAGGCTTTTAAAATAGAAATCAACAAGCTAATTCCAAAATGTATGTGGAAATTCAAAAGACATAGACCAACTAAAATGAAGTTGGAAAAGAACAAAGTTGGAGGACTTAACATCACTCATTGTAAGACTTACTACAAAGTTATAATAATCAAGACACTGTGACATGAGAATAAACATATAGATCAGTGGAACAGAATTGAGAGTCCAGGAACAGACGCACATGTGTATGGTCATTTTCAACAATGGTATTAAGGTAATCCAATGGAGAAAAAATAGTCTTTTCTGTAAATGTACTGAGAAAGTTGGATAGCCTTATGGAAAAATGTGAAACAAAGTTTTCCTCACACCATCCCCCAAAATTAACTCAAATGGATCTTAGACCTAAATGTAAGAACTATAAAACTTTTGGAAGAAGCTGAAAGAACACACACAACAAGCATAAATGATAAAAGAAAAAATTGATTAATTGAATATCAGCAAAATTAAAAACTTTGCTCAACATTAAGAAAATTAAAGTGCAAGCTACAGTTGGGAGAAAATATTTGAAAAACCTATAGTTTACAAAGGACTTGAATCCAGTTTTTTAAATCCCTTAGTCTTGCCCTGGCTGGTGTGGCTCAATTATTTGGATCATCATCACTGTAACCAAAAAAACTGCAGGTCTGATTCCCTGCCAAGGCACATAACTGAGGTTGTGGGTTCAATCCCTGGTCCAGGGAGGCAACCAATCGATGCTTCTCTCTTGCATCGATTGCTCTGTCCCTTCTTCTCTTTCTAAAACCAATGAAAAAATGTCCTCAGGTGAGGATAAAAATAATTGATTAATTAATTAATGCCATGGTCTTATAAAAAATAAAACTCAACAGGAATATACACCATAGCACAGGGAATACAGGCAGGAATATTGTAACTATGTATGATGCCAGGTATGTACTAGACTTACTCAGAGAATTACTGTGTAAACTATATAAATATCTAGCCACTATGCTATACATCTGAAGCTAATGTAAAATAATATTGAATGTCATTTGTAATTATAAAATTTAAAAAATAATTTAAACAATAATAAGAAGACATACACCCCATTTTTTAATGGGCAAAATATTTGATAAGACACTTCAAAAGAAGATATGCAAGTAGCCAACAGTTACATGAGATGTCCACCCTCATTAGGGCAATGAGATGTTAACTATACACCTACTCTAGTCATTAGAGTAATTAAGAACACTGACAAAACCAAGTATTGGTGAGGATGTGGAAAAATTAGAACCCTTGACAATGTAAACTAGAATAGCCACTTTGGAAAACAGTATAGAAGTGTTTCAAAGTTAAATATTCACCTACCATTTAAGCCAGCATTTCCACTCCTGGGAAGAGAAATGAAAACAAAAGTCCATACCAAGACTGGTATACATATATTCCTAGCAGCACTATTCATAGTAGTCAAAAACTAGAAATAACCCAAATGTCCATCAACTGGTGAATGAATAAACAAATTGTGCTATACCTGTACAATAGAATAGAACTCATCAATTTAAAAAAAAAATTTAAGATTTTATTTATTTTGTCTTTAGAGGGGAAGGGAAGGAGAGAGGGAGAGAAATATCAATGTGTGGTTGCTTCTCATGCATCCCCTGCTGGGAACTGGCCTGCAACCCAGGCATGTGCCCTGACTGGGAATCGAACCAGGATCCTTTGGTTTGCAGGCCTGCACTCAATCCACTGAGCTACACCAGCCAGGAGAACTCAGCAATTTTTTAAAAAAGGAACAAACTGGACCCCAAGCCCTCAGATAGCCCCACAGGTTCAAGTCTGCTCCCAACCTGGTCAGCTGCTCACCACTTGCCTTGTGGATCATGCCTTCTGCATCATGTGCAATATATTTGATGACTTAAACTACCATGTCCCTCGCACAAGAGGAGAAATCTTGGAGGCCCTAGTCAAAGTCCTTCAGAGACTGGAATACAAAAGATATGATTCTACTGGTGTGGGAGCTGATGGAGGCAATGAAAAAGACTGGGAAGTCAGTGCCTGCAAAATCCAGCTCATTAAGAAGAAAAGCAAAGTAAAAGCACTGGTTGACGTTCACAAACAACGGATATGTGATTTGGATATAAAATTTGATCTACACCTTGGAATAGCTCATACCCATTGAACAACACATGGCAAACCCAGTCCTAATCAATGGCCATCCTCAGCACTCTGATAAAAATAATGAACTTATTGCTATTCACAATGGAATCATCACCAACAACAAAAACTCGAAAAAGTTTTGGGAAAGCAAAGGCTATGACTTTGAAGCTGAAACAGACACAAAGATAATTGCCAAACTTGTTAAGTACATGTATGGCAATCAGGAAAGTTAAGACAGCAGTTTTACCACCTTGGTGGAAAGAGTTATCCAACAATTGGGAGGTACTTTTGCACTTGTACTTAATAAAAGTGATCATTTTCCTGGCCAAGCAGTTGACACAAGATGAGATAGCACTCCATTGATTGTTGTACGAAGTGAACATAACCCCTCTGTTCATCAAATTCCAAAATACAACACAAGCAAAAATAAGAAAAAAACTTCAGTCTTGTTACTGAACAAAATTTTTTTTAAATGGAGGTTCACTGGCTTGTTACCATAAAATGCCAAACTTGCGAGGCAGGTGCTGGTGCAAAAGGAAAAGAAGTTTATTCAGGTGCCACGCAACCTGGGAGAATGCTGGACTCCCATCTCAAATACCATTTCCATCTCCCTGCTCAAGCCCAACGTTCTTACCTTGGGAGGGGAGGACTTTTTCCCTAATCCAATTATCTTTCTAGCTTTTGGCTCCAGGCTCTATCCATTCAGCCTTCTAGTTTTCCTGTGCTCAAGGCCCTATCCATTTTTCTAGCTTTCAGAGCCTCTGGCCCTACCCATTTATATTTCTGGCTTTTCCAGGGGGGCTTGGGCCCTATCCACTCATATTTCTAGCTTTCCATGTACTCAGGGTAAGAACCTCCCTCTGCCTCCATCTTGGACAATGTGCAGAGATTCCCCTAGTGCTCCAACCGACAGCTCAACTTGCTTTTTCCCTGTTGAAGAAAAAGCATTGGGGGTATTACTTTGCTTCTGATGCCGGTGCTGTCATAGAACACATCAATCACATCACCTTTCTGGAAGATGATTATATCGCTGAGGTGGTAGATGGCTATCTTTCTATCCATTCAATTAAACTAATTGGGGGAATCACCCTGGGAGAGCTCTGCAAACCCTCCAAATGGAACTCCAGCAAATTATGAAGGGCAACTTCAGTTCATTTATGCAGAAGAAAATTTTTGAGCAACCAGAGTCAATTGTGAACACAATGAGAGGAAGAGTCAGCTTTGATGACTCTACTATGAATTTGGGTCATTTGAAGGATCACATTAAGAAGATCCAGAGCTGCTGGCTTTTCATTCTTTTTTATTTTTAGAGAGAGGGGAAGTGAGAGAGAAAGAGAGGGAGAGAAACAGCCATCAGTTGCCTCTCACATGCCCCCTACTGGGGATCTGGACTGCAATCCAGGTATGTGATCTGGCAGGGAATCAAACCAGTGACCTTTCAGTTCACAGACTGGCACTCAGTCCACTGAGCCACCACCAGCCAGGGCCGGGCTTCTGATTTTCGTTGCTTGTGGGACAACTATCATGCTGGTATAACAACACAGCCAGTTCTCAAAATGCTGACTGAGTAGCCTGTTATGGTAGTTTCTATCTAGTGATTCCCTGGATAGAAACATACCAGTTTTTCAATATGATTTTTGCTTTTTCATTAGTCAATCAAGTGAGACAGCATTTACCCTTATAGGTCTTCGGTATTGTAAGAAGAGAGGAACTGTAACTGTGGGGACCACAAACACTGTGAGCAGTTCACACTAGTCCTTAGCCTGAGATTGGCATGGCCAGAACAAAGGCTTACACCAGCCAGTTTGTATCCCTGGTGATGTTTGCCCTTATCATATGTGATCACAAGATCTCCATGCAGGAGAGATGTCAAGAGATCATGCTTGGATTGAAGCAGCTGCCCGATTTGATTCAGGAAGCACTGAGCATGGATGATGAAATTCAGAAACTGGCAACAGAACTTTATCACCAGATGTCAGTCTAGATAATGGGATGTGGCTATCATTACACTACTTGTCTTGAAGGGACACTAAACATCAAAGAAATCACAGGCACTCGGAAGGCATTCTCGCTGGTGAATTGAAACACGGCCCTGGGCTTTGGTGGATAAGTTGAGGCTGTCATCATGATCGTCATGTGAGACCACACTGAAGCCAAGGGCCAGAATGCTCTTCATCAAGTGGTTGATAGGCAAGGACACCCAGTGGCAATTTGTGATAGAAAGATACCGAGACCATTAAGAAAACAAAAGGAACAATCAGATGCCCCACTCAGTGGGCTGCTTGCAGGGCATTCTTAGCATGATGCCCTTATGGTTGATGGCTTAGAGGCTATGGCGCTGATTTCCCTCAACCTTGCCAAATCTGTAACTGTAGAATAAGGAGCATCTGAAAGTCTGAGTGATTAAGCAACATAAAACACCTTTTATATTTGAAATTTTTATTTAAAATATCACTCCTTTAAGTCTTTTTTAAGTAAATCCTTCCTTATATAGCACTTATAATTTTTCCACTCTATTTGTGATTTATGTGAAATTACCTCATATTTTCCAGTAATTTGAGGGGGTTGAAAAATGGAATCTATATTCAAATCAGAAACAGATTTAGCTCTTGTTTTCTTTAAAGGATGTTAGGGGTTGGATTTCTTGTACCCTCCACTTCAATCTGAGAGGACTGTGTGTTTTAAAAGTAAGTAGCATTTGTTTTACCATACTTCTATTCATTCAGACCAATGCAAGGGCAGTGCATTTATTGGAAGATCTAAAGCCAGTAGCAATGTACTTAGCCACTTAATTAAGGTTTTGCTAAGTTATATATAAAGAGAAGATGCTATGATTTACTTTGAAATTTGTTTACTTTAAAACTGAAGCTTTTCTTGATGGGATTTCCACCTAAGGCAGGTTGACCTTAGTCTCTCAAACTTGTTGCTTTGTTGCTTGTAGGTCAAGGTAGTTTAAGAAGCTAAATAATATAGTGGTGCACTGGTTTTTTTCAGCCCTTAACAGAAAATATTTGTGCAATTTTATAGCACATAGTTTAAATTCAAGCTGCTTTGGACAACTGACAATATGATTTTAAATTTGAAGTTGGAATATATATACATTGAATATCCAGCTACATTTTTTCAACTCCTAAAAGTGTTTTTTATTTCCTTGTATCTGTAGTTTTTTTTAACCACTGCTGAATGACATATTTTATCTTTTTCATTGAAATTACCACATAGAGTTGCCATCAAATGCCTCAAATTAAGTCAGTATTGATATACTCAGAATTCTCTTCAAATTTTTCCCAAAAAAGAATTTCCTGTAGTTAATTTTAACTTCCCCTTCATTGCCCTGTATAAAACTAGTTACCTTCATGCCAGTTTGGAAGATTTGCAAGTCTTTTGACTAATCATTTGACTTTATTGGTGTGCAAGGCTTGGGAAAAGCTATATGCTTTGCAGTGAAATTAATGAAGGATTGCATCAAATTTAGTACAGGCATACCTGGGAGATATTGCGGGTGTCTTCCAGCCCATCATAGCAAATGGAATCATCTGGAATCATCTTCCAGCCCATCATAGCAAAGCGAGTATTGCAATAAAGCAAGTCATAATCCTTTTGCTGGTGGAGTGTCTCACCTTCAATTTGTACAAAACTGCAACCTCTGTGAAGCACAATAAAATGAAGTGGAATTTTAAAAAGGAACAAACTTCTAATATAAATAAATCTCAAAATATAATGCAAAGTGAAAAAAGCCAGACAGAAAAGACTGTATGATTTTATTTATATGACATTTGTAAAAAAAAAAAAAAAAAAAAGACAAAACTATGGAGACAGAAGTAAGTTAACAGTACCTAGAACCAGGGGTGGGAGCAGAGCTTAGCTCCAAAAAAGGTGAGGAGGTGATGGAGGTTCTCTAAAATTGGGTTGTATTGATGGTGGCATGACTGTGTAAATGGGTGAATTTTATGGTATGTAAAATATACCCCATAAAGTTGTTTGTTTGTTTAAGATTTTTAAATTTATTTTTAGAGGGAGGGGAAGAGAGGGAGAAAGAGAGAGAGAAATACCTGTTGTATGAGAGAAACACCCATCAGTTGCCTCTTGCATGCGCCCCAACCAGAGGATCTGGCCTGCAACCCAGGCATGTGCCATGACCCAGAATTGAACCTGAGACATGCTGGTCAGGGTTCATAAACCTGTTTTAACTGATCCAAAGAAGAGTTAATGCAGGCTGTCCTAAGGGGAAAAAAACAGAGGAGGATTGTGTTCATTATAAATTTGTATTTGTCCCCACTGGTCTCCCCAGCACAAGCAGCTGCCATGGACCAGAGAATGAGAAAGCTAGCTGGCCTCAAAGCATACTTCTGAATCCAGGTTTGTCCATGTCCTAGTCAAGGAAGCTTGAGCAAATGGAAAGTGTCCTTAATCATTCTCATTTTGTAAAATGGGATTTGTCTGAGACATAAATGATAGCAATGTATCTAACACCCTTAGAACAGTGCCTGGAACATGGTGGGCACTGGGTAAATGCTAGGTGTGACCTTATTTTCTATAGCTTATTTGTTGAGATTCCTGTCATGCTTCATGCTAGTAAATATGTGGGTGTGGAGACTGCTACTGGTTTTGAATTAGTTGGTTTGGGGTTTCTTTTTAGCACAATTCTGAAAACTGCTCCTAAATAAAATTGTGGTCATACTGTATTAAATTGGATTTGAGGATGGACAGAGATTATAAATAACATAATGATAGTGTTACTAGGCATGACAGATCCCACCCAGACTTCTAACTTAATATTCACCTGATATCCAAAAGAGAAAAATAATAGAAATCTATTAGATCATTCTGTTATCCAAGGGATAAAATGAAGTAGGTGTATTTTAAATGAATCAGACCTAACCTTGAGCTTTAGGAAATTCAGTTAAATGGCTACTGACCTGAAACTGCCTATTTTTAAGGTCCATTTGATTATAATAGTGAGTATTCTTCACTGTGTTCCAATGAAAAGTTAGGTTAAACATTTATTTATGCTTCAGTTTGTCCTAGAAAAGATTTAGTGCTGCTGACAAAGTTATGAAACAAGTTAATAAAATACCTTTATTCAGAAAAGAACAATTTCAGAGAATACAAGGGAATGAAGCTAGGAACAGGAAAGTAAGTTATGTGGAAATGGAAGTGAAGTTAGTACCCAGAGCATAATGCAAAGCCCTATACCCATGGAATGACCCTGACACGTGATTTCTCCACTCAGTGATGAAAACAGACACAATAGAAAAGTCACAGGGACCATAAGATTAAAAATTAATAATAAAATATAGAAAGCAGTTGCTTGAGAGATGCAAAAAAGTATTTCTGATGCTAGAATTAGAACAATACCCATAAGTCATCCCAGAAAGAATATTGTGCCATGAGCCTACGGAATAGCATTTTCATACTCAGTGCAGTGACAATTTCCAGCAGCCTCAGGACAAGACACTGAGTGAAAGCAGTTCTGCTGAGCCCTGTGTCTGTGGCAGGAGCTTTTACTCCAAACCACTAGACAACAATCATTTCAAGATATAAGAAAGGTGCTTTTGATTCTTATTTCAAAAATAAAAAATATACTTCAAGTGTCAGTGTAAGCAAAAAGTTATTTTATTGTATGATACTAGCAGAGATATCATGCAATAATTTTTATTCTGCTGTGTCTTATCATACATATATTTATTTGTGTTTTAGAGCATTAATGAAGAACTTAAAAGCAAAAGAAGAAAATTGTTTCTCAAATTCCAAGACACTTCCAGGCACTTGTAACCTGCAAATTCCAAGTTAGTCTTGGGTATGCTTTACATGCAAAGGAGATATAGACAGCACGTGTGTTTTTAACTTTTTTACTTAAAAATCCAAATTATGCTGTAAAATTTAAATCCTTGCTTTTTTAAAAGTAGGTTTAAATTTTATATCATTATATTTTCTATAACACAATTCAAATTCTTTTGAATAAAAGTAACATAAATGTTCATGCATTTTATTTGATAAATATATGAATAACCCAAGATGATGAGTCTCATATTCAGTAATACAGAAAAAATTAAGTAATATCACTTAGTAATTTCCTTTTATGCTCTCAATTGCTATATACTCTCAGATGTCAAAAGTAGATTACATTTCACTGTGAATCACTTTTTTTTTCAGGTGTATGCACATACAACACAAATTATTTTTTTTTGCTATTATTCATCTTAGTTACTAATTGAGGCATACTAAAATTATTCCTCATATTTATTCCCCAGTTGTTGTGGCAAATGTATGAGAATTCTAGCCTGGCTCTGGAGAAGTTTTTAATTATAGCTGAAAAGCTGCACTGACTTAATGATTTTACAGAATTATTTCATTACTTGTTTGTGTATTTTTAGTTGAGGCAGTGGCATGGTGGCTATGATTTTCAAAAACCTTTATTTTTTCAAACTAAGGTTGAAATAAAACAATGCTGTCTAAGAGATTTGCTACCAAATAATAAAGGTGGGAAAAAGGGCATGAGATACAGATAAAAGAAAATTGGCTGAGCTTTGATAAATAGGGAAGCTGAGAAATGAGTGCCTGCGGAATCATTCTCTCTACTTTTGTGAGTTTTTCCTAATAAAATATTGAAGAAGCAACAGTAGCAGCAGCCCTGAAATTTTCCATGAAGCTTTAAACCCCATTAAAAAGCAGACACTGAGAATCCTGGGGACCCAGCTATCTTCTAGTTCAACATCTTTGTTTACCAATGTGGGAGTTAAAGAAAGATTGTTGTTGCTTTGGTGTTTCCTTGGCATTGTCCAAAGCATCTGTTTTAAAATCACAGTTCCCAGCCCTGACTCGTGTGGCCCAGTCAGTTGGGCATCGATCTGCAGAGGTCTCTGGTTCAGTTCCCTGTCAGGGCATATGCCTGGGGTTGTGGGTTCCACCATTTGGGGCATGTGCAAGAGGCAACCAACCAATCAATGTTTCTCTCTCACATCGTAAAATCTTTTAAAAGTAAAATAAAACCACAGTGCCCACAATCCCTGCCTTACTACTCCTATCAACATGTACCCCAGAAACCATGTGTCTTGAATTTTGGCCAAGCACTCATCTGTAATTCTGTCTCAAAGGCTTTAGCTCACACTGTTAAAGAAAAAAATAATTCTGACACTAAAGACAATCAGGAATTTTACTCAAAGGACCACTACACTGGAGTTTTGCAGTAGGGGAGAAAAATGGGCCTCAATTCCAAATACCACCATGACTCAGGGGTTATCACTCTCTGCCAGGACCATCTCAAGAGTAATGGAATGGAGTATTCTCTCACAATGTGGTGCATGCATGTGTCTTCACATGGCTCTTAGAAGGAAATATTTTTCCAGTAAGCCTACAAATTCCACTAGACTGACTAGGTAGCAGTGGGAGATTCCAAAAGGAAACAAAAATCTAGGGGACAATAAAAACTGAGGGATTCAGCTGCTCTCCTTCATGTGGACATTGTCTATTCATTGTTAACTGTGCACAGTTTGGATTTGTTGATAATGGTAACAGACAGACTGACAGACAACAGATACAGAGACATATGGCATAACTTTAAAGGCTGTTCCTAATTCTGGGAAGTCAGAATTAGACATACTAGAACATAACAAAGCTTAAACTTGGAGCCCCTCACTCCTACTCCCCCTTCCAAGGTATTATACCTAATTTATATTCTTAATTTTATTTTTCTTTTTACAAAGAATTGAAAAATTGTATAATCATCAGGCCCCACAATACTTGGATACACCTTTGTATGAATTGTAAATCTCTAAGAAAAATAGCAACTCTGAATTTTTTTTCCTCCAAAGACTCTATGCTGACTCTTAGGATTCATGGCAGCTGTGATGAACATAAAGACCTCCGCTGCTGGATGCACTGACAAGGCGGTGGCTGGAGGACCAGATGGTCCCATGTTCATGTGCAGATAAGCTGGGAGGAACAACTGGGGAGTGAGACAGACCTCGAAACCCAGGGTTCCAGCACCAGGAAACTAAAGCCTCAAAACCTCTGGCTGTAAAACCTATGGGAGTTGAAGCAGTGAGAGAAGCTCCTAGCCTTACAAGCAAGTTCATTGGAAAGACCCATGGGGTCGTAGAACATACACAAACCCACACATCTGGAAACCAGCAACAAAAGGGCCCAATTTGCTTGTGGGTAGTGGGGAAGTGACTGAAAGCAGTCTGAGAGCAAAGCAAGTGGCATTCCCTCTCAGACCTCTCCCCCACATACAGTGCCACAACCCAGCAAGATGGGTTGCCTAGCCCTGGCTCCACTCTTTACAATGTCACAGGTGCATCAAGACAAAGAAATGTTGTCCAAATGAAAGAACAGATCAAAACTCCAAAAAAAGAACTAAGCAGTGAGGAGGTAGCCAACCTATCAGATGCAGAGTTCAAAACACTAGTGATCAGGATGCTCATAGATATTACTGAGTATGGTCACAAAATAGAGGAAAAAGTGAAGGCTATGCAACATGAAATAAAGAAAGATATACAGGGAACCAACAGTGAAGGGAAGGAAACCAGGACTCAAATCAACAGTTTGGAGCAGAAGGAAAAAATAAACATTCAACCAGAACAGAATGAAGAAATAAGAATTCAAAAAAATGAGGAGAGGCTTAGGTACCTCTGGGACATCTTTAAATGTTCCAACATCCAACTCATAAGGGTGCCAGAAGGAGAAGAGGAAGAGCAAGAAATTGAAAGCTTATTTGAAAAAACAAATGAATGAAAACTTCCCCAATCTGATAATAGAAATAGTCTTCTAGGAAATCCAGGAAGCTCAGAGAGTCCCAAAGAAATTGGACATAAGGAGGAACACAGCGAGACACATCATAATTATATTACCCAAGATTAAAGATAAGGAGAGAATCTTAAAAGCAGCAAGAGAAAAGGAGACAGTTACCTACAAAGGACTTCCCATAAGACCATCAGCTGATATCTCAAAAGAAACTTTACAGGCAAGAAAGGGCTGGAAAGAAGTATTCAAAGTCATGAAAGGCAAGGACCTTCATCCAAGATTTCTCTATCCAGCAAAACTATCATTTAGAATGGAAGGGCAGATCAAGTGCTTCCCAGACAAGGTCAAGTTGAAGAAGTTCACCATCATCAAGCCCTTATATGAAATGTTAAAGGGACTTACCTAAGAAAAAGAAGATAAAAAATATGAACAGTAAAATGACAATAAACTCACAACTATCAACAACTGAACCTAAAAAAATAAACTAAGCAAACAACTAGAACAGGAACAAAATCACAGAAATGGAAATCACATGGAGGGGTATCAGTGGGGATGGGAGAGAATGGGGGAAAAGGTACAGAAAATTAGAAGCATAAATGGTAGGTACAAAATAGACAGGGGGAGGTTAAGAATAGTATATAAAATGGACAATCCAAAGAACCTATATGTATGACCCATGGATATGAACTAAAGGGGGCAGGCAATGCTGGTGGGAGGGGGTTGCAGGGTGGAGGGTGATAAAGGGGAGAAAAAATGGTACAACTGTAATAACATAATCAATAAAATATACAAAAAAAGGACTTCAGCTGCTTTCTGGCTAGGTAATCCCAAACACTTCCATGCAAAGATGGAATGGGTGCTTCTGGGGTTGCCATGAAGGACAAATGACTGATGTGGAAAGAGTTGTAAATATTGTAACAAAATATTTTATGGAAATTTATACTTATGAAAAATTAACTAATATATAGGAATTTGCTTTCATAACAGTATTAAGTTAGTTTGGGTAATTTTGGCAATATGAATTCCTAAAGCCACCTTTTACTTTTCAATAAGGAAAGTTTTTGCTTCAAGTATGCTCCTTATTATAATGGATGAAACTAAGCACTGTGCTTATGCAGATTTGAGTGAACCAACAATCACAGTTCACACTTAACTCACAGTTGTTTTTTTTCTTTAATGCCAAAAAACAATAAATTACTGTCCATAAAGGGTATGATTTTAAAGGTCTCATTCTTAAATGCCTAATGCTTCTGGGCCAGTTTTAACCTATCTGCTCAACTATGTCTATTCATAATCATGGCTCACATAGAAAATTTAAAGCAGCTAAAACAGAACTTACCATTAAATTGGCATTTTTTTCATTGCTGAAGTGGCAGTTCCACTAGTTAAAATTATTGAATACTAAAACCTTTAAAATTGTCATTTAGTTGTACTTCTGGTTAATGAATGTCATTGACTTCTGTCTTGCAGTTTCATTTTGGGGAACTCTCTGAAATGATAAAAATGATTGACAGGTTAATTTGCATGATGATAACACATATGCATCCATTTTCCATTACACAGAATGTGAGATCTGTATTTTACCATGTGTAAAGTAGACTTCCACAAAGAAAATAATTCATGTGCTACCTGTAAACTTTGGAGGGCAGTTTCTTTTTATTTTTAACTGTTTGAAGGATTATAACACCTGCATTCTCTTATTTATAACATTTTCAAATTTTAGGAATTCTTTGATCATGTGAAGAAACTTTGGGATGATGAAGGCGTGAAAGCATGCTTTGAGAGGTCAAATGAATACCAGCTGATCGACTGCGCACAATAGTAAGTCTGCTCTGGGCCAGGCCCAGGACTCTTTGAAGATAGGACTGAAGGATTGCACACATGCTGGTGCTGTGCTCCCAGTGTTACCGACATCTCTTGAATGCAAGGAACAAATAATTACCATCTCACTACAGAAATCAACTTTTAAAATGAGGCATGTTTAGTAGATGGAAAATTGTAAATCGAATAGGAATCACTGTTTCAGGGAAGAATCAGAAACATGTTGTATTCATTCTATACAACATGTTTTCAGTTCTACTCATTTTTGCTTATACAGGGTCATAGGCATATCTGTAAATTATAATGTAATTAGATATTTCTTATTCTATTTTAATTTTGTAGCAGGGACCCCAAATTAAAATAATATCGAAAGCTGCAATCAAGTCCAAGCTCTTACTTAAAGTAATAAGTGATACACAGAAGTAAATTAGGACCTTGAAAGTAGATGGACTTAATATAATAAGTAAATATTTGATGAAAAATGTAATGAAGAGAAATAAGAAATAAGGAAAAGGCCTTGGTGCTGAAGCTGGCTGATTGTTCATTTATATTTTAGATTCATTCTATAACTATTAGAGAATAATTGTCCTCCAGGAAAATGTTAATCAAAAAGTTCTAGAAATATTTGCTGTTTTGATAACAAAAATTATTTAGCTAGCTTTACATGACTCTTTGGGCAGCAATTAATCAGCACTTTTACATTTTTAGTCTATAAATTCTAAAAATTAATACACATAGAAAAGATTCCATTAGCATAAAACCTGGGAATTCACAATGTTTGGAACCAACTAATGAAGCTATACTGTAAATACCAATTTCAAGGAGAAAGCAGTTGTGTGGCCATCCCCGGCCCTTTCTCATCCATAGGCAATCAGACACCATCACATTGTGACTGGCACTTAGAGGGACCAATGGCAAGGGCCCAAGGAGGAGGCACTGGGTGTGTCCCAGGCATGACAGGAAGCCACTGTGGAAGCAGATAGATGATGGAGGAGTAGCCATAAACTGGTGAACGAGGTTGCTGCTGCCTGACCCTCCCAAGTGTTGAAGGCCGTGCCAAGGAACTTAGATTTTCTTCCAAATGCAATGAATGCCCATCAGCTCCATGAAAGAGGCTGTCAGGGTCACTCTGACTCCTGTGTGAAGAATTAACAGAAGAAGGCAGAGACCCTGGTGGGGTGCCTTGGGTCAGGTGGTGGATCGGATGTGTGAGGGCAGCGGAGGAAAGGGGGGATTAAGGATGACAATGCAGTGGGTCATGGAGGCATTTGTTAATATGGAGAAACAGGGAGAAGTTGTTTATGGGAGAACAGAGGAAGATATTAGGCTTCCATTTGGAAAAGTTAAGTTTGAGATGCCAAAGAGATGTCTAAGGGGAGAGTTCAAGCAGACAATTGGTTGGAGCCTGGGGCTCACAGTGAGACTGGTGATACAGGTGTGGAAGTTATCAGCCCTCTGATGGTATACAAAGCCTTGGAAATGACTGAACACACTGGAGCAATTTCAGAGAGAGGAGGGTCCTGGACCCAGGAAGTTCAATCTTCAGAAGTTGATTTGAGGAGGAAGGGCCTTAAATCACATATAAGAAGTGGGTGGACAGGGAGTTCTCCAGAGGAGGGAAGAGGGTCTCTTGGACGAGATGGAGGAAAGCTGATGGTGTTAGTAAGATTTACTTAACATCCTTCTGATCACAACCAAGAACTGGCTACACCCCTACACCTCCACCCTCACCCCCAGTCCGGGAGCATTTGATGAACAGCAGCCGTATCCTCAGCTCTGAAGAGCATGGTAAAACAGGGATGCAGCACAGACTTGCTCCACACTCCCCAAAGTGACCACCAAAGGTTTTAATGAGCTTCCACTGCATATGCTAAAGAAACTATTAGTTAACTAAAATTTTTCTTAACCTGAAAAGTTTTTAAAATTTCTCATTTCCTGCGATGCTTAACTCCTTGAACACTTGCCTTTTTATATTGGCCATGCCCTTAAGTTTACATTTGTGAAGATGTTGCTGTACATCAGGCTCTGTCAGTTGCTACATTATGAAGATGATGACACCTGACTCTAAGCTTATAAATAAGTATATTGTCACAAGAGCACCCATTTTCCAAATTGTAAAGTCACTCTCAACAACTTACATTTCCGTCTTATTTATGTTTTAACAGTTTGCAAATGAAAGCCAGGGTAGTTGTTTTTCTTCTACAGAGGTCCTCATTGATCAAGAAAGTAAAAAGGTACTGAGGGGGACCCCCATAAAACCAGAATTTATTTATAAAAAATTGTGTGTTTATTCTCTTTTTAAATATATTTTATTGATTATGCTATTACAGTTGTCCCATTTCTCCCCCATCATTCCCCTCCACCCTGCACACCACTCCCACCCACATTCCCCCCGTTTAGTTCATGTCCATATGTCATAAGTTCTTTAGCTTCTACATTTACCACACTATTCTTGCCCTCCCCTGTCTATTTTCTACCTACCATCTATGCTACTTGTTCTATGTACCTTTTCCCCTCTCTCCTCCTCCCACTCCCCTGTTGTTAACCCTCCATGTGATCTACATTTCTGTGTTTCTGTTCCTGTTCTAGTGTTTGCTTAGTTTGCTTTTGTTTTTAGGTGTGGTTGTTAATATCTGTGAGTTTGCTGTCTTTTTAATGTCCTATTTTTGATCTTCCTTTTCTTAGATAAGTCCATTTAACATTCCATATAATAAGGGGTTTGTAATGATGAACTCCTTTAACTTGTCCTTGTCTCAGAAGCACTTTATCTGCCCTTCCATTCTGAATGACAGCTTTGCTGGACAGAGCAATCTTGGATGTAGGTCCTTGCCTTTCAAGACTTCAAATACTTCTTTCCAGCCCCTTCTTCCCTATAAGGTCTCTTTTGAGAAATCAGCTGACAGTCTGATGGGAACTCCTTTGTAGGCGACTCTGCCTTTATCCCTTGCTGCTTCTGGAATTCTTTCCTTCACTTTAATCTTGGCTAATGTTATTATGATGTGCCTTGGTGTGTTCCTCCTTGGGTCCAACTTCTTTGGGACTCTCTGAGCTTC
>PVKU01006408.1:78065-104656 GCA_004027475.1 Anoura caudifer
TTTTTTTTTTTTTTTTTTGAGTTCTTGTTTCTTCATTCTTTTCTGTTTGGTTGTTTCTTTCTTCCTTCTGGTCCACTCCATTGATTTGAGTCCATTTTTCTCCCATCTTTATTGGTTCCCTATGCATTTTCCTTCATTTCACTTATTGTAACCTTCATTTGTTCATCTAATTTGTGAGCAAAATCAACCAATTCTGTGAGCATCCTGATCACCAGGGCTTTGAACTGTGCATCTGATAGGTTGGCTATCTCTTGGTCGCTTAGATGAATTGGCTCTAGGGCTTTGATCTATTCTCCCGTTTGAGCCATTTTCGTTTGTTTGTTTGTTTGTTTGTTTGTTTGTTTTTTGGTCTGGTTGTGGCACGTATGAGGGGCAGAGCCTTAGGTGTTCCCCAGGGAGGGGCAGCCCAGTTGCTGGGTTGTGATGCTGCATGCGGGGGCAGGGTCCCAGAAGGAACAATGGTGCCCTCTGGTGGAACAACGGTCAGCCAGCCGGCTTGCACCGCCTCACTGGGTCTGCCCATTGCCACCCTGTGCCCAGTGTTGGCTAGCCACCGCCTGTGCGCCTGGGGTCTGCTAGCTGCCACCTGCATACCAGGGATCTGCCAGCTGCTGCTGCCTGCGTGCCTGGGTCTACCAACCTCCACTTTTTCCTGCCGCGACTCTGCCCCTCTTACCGGTCTGGATGAATGGTTGTTGGACTTCCGTACAGTTCAATTTTCTATCAGTTCTGTGTCTTTTCTCGTTTCTAAATTTTTGTTATCCTTAATTTTGGTTGTGCGAGGAGGCACAGTGTGTTCACCTATGCCTCCATCTTGGCCGGAAGTGTTTATTCTTGTATATGTAAATTTCAGTCACCTTCAAAGTACTCTCTATTTGATGCAATACAACTATTGAGATGTTTTTTCTACTACTCAAAACAGTTTTTGAATTCATCAATTAATACCTTTTAGTGCTTCTGCCTTTTTTTGTTTCACCTCTTCCACATCAGCAAAACCTTTCCCTTTGAAGATGTTTTTCATCTGAGGAAACAAAAAAAAAGTCACTGGGGGTGAGATTGGGTGAATAGGGAAGGCTGGGGATGGAGGTCATGTGGTTTTGGTCAAAAACTGCTGAACACTCAGTGGACAGATGTGTTTGTAAATCACCCATCATGAAATGGGCAAATGCACTGAAAAAGTCTTGAAAAAAATTCACTGAAACTGAATGTAGCCTCTCACCACAATGCCAGCTGGTACATTGAATCAGATGGGTTCCTAGAGCATTTGCTTAGCAGGGGAAGCCTGTACTCCAAAGGAGTCCACCTTCCAGAAAGTAATTTCAGTTTTTCTTGGGTTCCCCCTCATATACCCACACAAAAACTTCAAGACAATGTTCATAGCAACATTATTTATAATAGCTAAAAAATGGAAACAACCCATGAACTGATAAATGCCCATCAACTGATAAAAGCAAAATGTGGCATGCCTGTACAATGGAATATTATTTAGCTACAAAAATGAATGAAGTACTGACATATGCTGAAACATGGATGAAACTTTGAAAACAGAAACTGGACATAAAAGGCCCCATATTGTATGGCTCCATTTATATGAAATGTCCAGAATAGTTATATCTGCAGTGACAGAAAGTAGATTAGGGCTGCATAGTGCCAACATGGGGAGGGTGGGTTCAGGCAGGTTCTGATGAGGAGTAACTGTTTTATGAGTACAAGGTTTCTTTTTGAAGTGATGAAAATGTTCTAAAAATGATCATGGAAGTGTTTGCACAACTCTGAATATGCATTTAGTTACGCACTCCATTATTTCTTTTTGGATTTTATTTATTCTATTTTTAGACAGTGGTGAAGGGAGGGAAAAAGAGTAGGAGGGAAACATCAATGTGTGGTTGCCTCTCACACGCCCCCTACTGGGGACCTGGCCCACAACACAGGCGTATGCCCTGACTGGGAATGGAGCTGGCAACCCTGTGGTTAGCAGGCAGGCCCTCAGTCCACTAAACAACACCAGCCAGGGCTACTTACACACTTTAAATGAACTTTAATTGAGGCTCCCTCCTGCAAGTGGCTTGTAAATTTTAACTTGGACACCTCAGTGACATTAGTTTGGAGACTGCTGATCATTTGAATCTGCCTAATTTCACAGGCTTTCTATTAATATGAAAAGAGGGGGAAAAAAAACGGAGAAACAGAGACTCTATTTAAAAGTGGTTAATGATTGCTGGAAAGAAGTAAATACATGGAAACTAAAGAAAAATACTTTTCCTCTCACCTTCTAGGTTCTGTTAGTTGGGCTTATAATCAAATGAACAGAGACAGATTAACAGTAGAAAATCAAAATTTTAATATGTGAACATGGGGAATTCACAAAGCAGGAAAATTCCGAAGAGGCAAAATTGGGCATATGTGATACTGTGGACAAAGTATGAAAGCAGGGCAGGGAGTCATGGGTGGGGGAGATATAATGGACAGGCTCCTGCTTGGCGTCTTCTTGTCTAATGATTATGGTGTATTTCCTGAAGCAGGTTTTTCCATCTGAATCTCTTGGGCTAGAAATGGGAGAGGTGCATAGATTCATCTGAGTCTTTTGTTTCTCAATAACAAGCTTAAAATCATCTTCAGGGAGGGTAGCTTATAGTGGAAAAACTTTGGTCTCCTTCAGCACTCCTTACACTATGAAATAAATTCTGTCTCATCCATGTGCTTCAGCTGAGTGTGGTAACAATATAGAAAAACTGCTGAGAATATTCAGAATAACACCTATAAAACTTCAGATTTTGCATATTCTTACTTTATCTTTTTTAAACTATTTCAAGAGAGAAAAAGGTAGAAAAGAAATGGAAAAGCAAAAACATTCATTTGAAATATAGTTCCCATACTGAAAATATATCTTAATATCTAAAAAAATTATTATGAAAATTAGTGGTAACTTTGGTTTGGTTACAATTTTTTCCCCAGACTGATTACAATATAATTAACTTATAATGACAGATAATTTTATAAGAAGTCATTTCCTAGGATTGAGTTGTTCTCCATTCAGTACCTAACACAATAACATATCATTAAATACTTCTTCAATGAATAACTAAGTTTAATCAAGATTTTTAATCTTCATTATGGGTGAGTTAATGTGCCATTTTTGACTGCTCACATGGAATTATTATTTACCATTGTGCCTGGAAAAATGCCCAGCCATAGGTGTTCAAAAATACTTGTTAAATGAATGGACTTTTATATTACAACTTCTTTTTCTGTTTTCTTTACCATTCATAGTTCACCATTCTCATATATACAAATTTAAATTAATTTTTCTGTAAAGCTCAGATCAAGGCACAGTACCTGTTCATAGCAGCATTATCCAGAACAGCCATCAAGTAGAAATAATGCAAATGTTTATCATATGATGAATGGAGAAATAAAATGTGATCTCTCCATACAATGGAATATTATTCATCCATAAAAAGAAATGAAGTACTGATACCTGCTACTACGTGGCCTCCTTTAGAAAAGAATATTCTACTACTATCTCAGAGAAAACTAAACACTGTTGTAAATACATTATAGCATACTTCTGTCTTCCCAATACACAGTGAGGATGTGTTTATAATATTAAGAAGTATAATTAATAGCTTTTAAAGTAGGATTTAGGGAGTAATGAAGCTGCCCTTTGATGATTTTTTTAATTTCATTTTTCAGTTACAGTTGACATTCAATATTGCTTTATATTAGTTTTAGGTGTAGAACACAATGGTTAAACAATTATATAATTTGTGAAGTGATCTCCCTGATAATTCAAGTACCCACCTGGCACCATACATAGTTATTACAATATTATTGATTATATTGCCTATGCTGTACTTTACATCCCATGACTATTCTGTAACTATTAATTAGTATTTCTTGATCCCTTCATCTTTTTCAAGCAGTCCTCCATGCCTTCTCCCATCTAGCAACCATCAGTTTGTTCTCTGCATCCATGATTCTGTTTTGTTTGTTTATTTTGTTCTTTAGATTCTACATATAAGTGAAATCACATGATACTTAACCTTTCTCTGCCTGACTTATTTCATTTAGCATAATACCCTCTAGCTCCATCCATGTTGTCACATATGATGATTTTATTCTTTTTTTAAGGCTTAGGAATATTCCATTGCATAGTTGTATGAGTTCTTCATAAATTTTGTATATTAACCCCTTATCATATGTATCATTAGTGAATATCTTCTCCCATTCAGTGGGTCATCTTTTCATTTCATTGATGCTTTCCTTTGCTGTGCAAAAAGTTTTTAGTTTGATATAGTAGCATTTATTTTTTGTTTCCCTTGCCCAAGGAGATATATCAAAAATACGTATTCCTAAATGTCTGAGATTTTACTGCCTATGTTTTCTTTTAGGAGTTTTATAGTTTTGAGTCTAACATTTAAGTCTTTCATCCACTTTGAGTTTATTCTTGTATATAGTATAATATTTTTTACATGTACCTGTCCAGTTTTCCAAGCACCATTTATTGAACAGACTGTCCTTGCCCCATTGTATGTTCTTGCCTTTTCTGTCAAATATTAATTGACCATATAAGTATGGGTTTATTACTGGGTCTGTATTCTGGTCCCTTGATTTACATGTCTGTTTTTATGCCAGGACAATGCTGTTTTAATTACTATAACCTTGTAGTATAGTTAAATATCAGGTAGTGTAATACCTGTAACTTTGTTCTTTCTGAATATTGCTGTAGCTATTTGGGGTCTTTGTAGCCCCATATAAATTTTTGGATTATTTGTTCTAGTTCTGTGAAAAACACCATTGGTATTTTAATAGGGATTGCACTGAATCTATAGATTGTTTGGGGTAGTATGGACATTTTAGTGATATTAATTCTTCCTAAAATGAGCAAAGTACATATGCTTTCATTTATTTGTATCTTCAATTTCTTTCTTCAATGTCTTATAATTTTCTGAGCACAGGTCTTTTACTGCCTTGGTTAAGTTTATTCCTAGGTATTTTTTGATGCAATTGTAAGTGTGATTGTTTTCTTAATTTCTCTTTCTGATAATTCATTATTGATATATAAAAATGCAACCAATTTCTGAATATTAATTTTGTATCCTACTACTTTACTGAATTTACTCATCAGTTCTAGTACTTTTTCAGTGGACTTTTTAGGGTTCTCTATATATAGTATTATGTTATCTGCAAATAATGACAGTGTTGCTTCTTTCTTTCTAATTTGGATGCCTTTTATTTCTTTTCCTTGTCTGATTACTGTGGCTAGGACTTCCAATACTGTATTGAATAAAAAGTGGAAGTGGACATCCCTGTCTTGTTCCAGATCTTAAGGAAAATGCTTTTAGCTTTTCCCTGTTGAGTATCGTATGTTGTTAGCTATGGGTTTGTCACATATGGCTTTGATTATGTTGAGGTATGTGTTTTTATTTGTTATCACTTTGGTGAGAGTTTTGCCCTTTGATAACTTTATATCAAAAACATTCATAAAAGAAAGAAAAAACTTCCTTAAGATAATATGTGTGTCAGTGGTTAGAATTAAATGTCTTTGTTACACCTGTGAAACAAAAATTTTAACTTCCATGGCTAAAAGTCTTTTTCTTGATATTTTTTGTATTTTTTAATTGATTGATTTGAGAGAGAAAAAAAGATAGAAGGGAAGAAAAAAAGAAAAATATCAGGTCCTGGAGCATGAAGTCTAAACCACTAGCAATACGGCTAGGTAGAAAAGGCAAGCATGTCCACTGTCCTGGAGTTGTTGAGTTTTTTAATATACCAAGTAGGGGGAAGAAAGATACAACACATTCTGAAAGAATCTTCATTGGCTATAGACAAAGGATGTGAGAGAAGCTGATGCAGGAATAGTTCTGGAATAGGCACAGGGTAGACAAGGAAGAAGTGTTTGCTCATGTGGATAAGCTGTGGGCAGCATATTGGAAAGTTCGTATGTAAACAAGAAGTTGAGGCTCCTGGGATTCCATGGCACTTGGCTATTCTTTTAGCCACCTGGAAGTTAATCAGAAATTCCAACATACACTCTGGAATATGAGCGGTGTTGTTAGCTGGCCTACAGTTTTTAACTGATTAACTCCTTTTTGTCCCTTCCTTCCACCTTCTGGCCTACTCTAATTTAACTTAGGACATCTAATAATTTTCTTCTTGTCATACCAAACTTCACTGATCACATAATAATTAGAATCCATGATATCAAAGCAACCTCTGAAATACAAGCTTTATTCTGTTATATTAACATAGGGAAATCTAAACACAAATAGAACTTGCAGTTTTGTTCACATGAAAACACTTAAGTGCCTGGTATGCCATTGCTTCTTATTCTACTTGATATTAATACGAATCTAGATTTCTGTGAAGAAGGAATGAAAGATTACTCATACCAGTTACCTGAGGCAGGTAGTAATTGCTACAAAAGAAGTCACTTTGCTGTTGTTGCCAGTGGAAATGGGGTTCTTCTACAGAGTCGTGAGAAAAGCATTTCAGTGACCACCACATGGGAGGATGAAGTGTAGTGGTAAGATTTATTGGAGCAATATCTAAGGACTTCCTCCAGCTTCTCAGTGTCTCACTCACAGCCAACCAGGTGGCTCCGCTCCATTCTAGAAGAAGTCCAGCATTCTCTTCCCAAGCCCAGAGAAAGTACCAGTGTCCAGAGATTCTGTGCCTTTGGCACAGCATTGGCAGTTCAGTTCAGTTCAATGCCAAAGTTTAGTCCAGCTCAGTCTCTGTCCCTATACAGCTAGCTTAGTCTCTGTTCTTGGCTGTGCTCCAGCTGGTGCTTAGAGCTGTGCTTGGAGCATGCCCATAGACCTGCATGGCTACAGGAGAGATAATGTGCATACAAATGGGCAAACGCACAAATGAACAGGTGCTACTGAGATGGACCTTTGTTAAGCTTTGATTATATTACCTAGGTATTACCTAGGGCTTGGGAATGGTTAGACTTTTTTTTTCAAACTAACCAATCTCTTTCCTGGCTCTTTGCAGGCTTGTATTGTATCCTCCCTATATCCAATCTGATCTTTTTCCCAGGCTAGAGACCTCCTCTTTATGGCCACCATCTTACATCATGGTAAGGTATCTGAAGCTGTAGGTTCCAGATCTCAGCCTGATTAAGTATAACTTCCACTGAGTCAGGCTCAAACAGTCTAGCTCCCTTCTCTTTTGTAACTCCTACCTGGTTACATTAACACTATGATTCTCTGCTAAGATATATGTAGTGACTAAATATATCTTCTAAAATCAACAAGACTTAACAGATTATTTTTCCAAAGAAGGAATAATTTTATCCACAATCAAACATGTTTAATGACATCTCAGATCTCTTCAAATAAGAAACTCAGCGTGAAGTGAATGTTGATCTGAGGGTTCATTTCTCATTCTAATTCTGTCTCTGACAAGTGGTGTGATCTGAACAAGTCAGCATACGTGGTCTCTGAAAATAGAGAAGCTCTCATGACCCCCTTCTCAGAGGCTTTATCCTGAAGTCCTAAGAGCTCCATTCTTTTCCCTTGGTCAACCACATGCTTCCTTGTGAGGATGAGAGATGAGTGCCTGCTGGGAAATGATGCTGTGACAGACACACAATGGTGGGCCTCTGCAGAAAGGGGAAATACCAGAGTGCTCCCAATGACCAAGAGCCATGTTGAATGCAATTTGTGCTTGTTTCCTTCTTTTATTTCATGAAAATGATGGAAGAATTTGCAGAGTTTTGCACATTACTGTAAGGTGAAATTAAATGAACTTTGAACTCTCTTTTAATTCCTAGACTAGAAAATACATTTTGTTTTTCCTGCAGTATACCAAGATTCACTATTAAATATTGTTTTCCAGATGTTAATATTGGCTACAATTAATTGTATTTAGGACAAGGTTAATCATGTCCCAAGGCAGCTTAGTGGTTCCTGGAAAAGAAATATCTGCCAGAACACCTCACTTGTCAAATTTATCAGGAAAGTTCAGCCAGCACCACCTCTATGCACCAACTGTTAAGAATCTTCCATGAGAAGAAACACTGAGGGAAATAAATACCTCTGCTTTATGGCACATTACAAATGCATCACATCTGCCAGTGACTTACCTGTCCCCTATATTGTTCATCTCCCGAGCCATGAATTCAGTAAATATTTGTGGAATACAGGCATGAGCTGGACAATTGTAGCCCAACTTCATCAAATATAATAGAAAAAGAATGCACACTCATTATATTTTAGTTCAGATATCTCATATCCAATGACTTAATTCAAAACCACTTTAAAGTTAACACTTCTTTTTTGGCCTCCTTTAGACCTCAAATGATCACTGTCTCAGAGAGAAAACTGAATGAGATAATAGCACACTTATAGAAGTATAGAAGTGATAGGGACTCTTCCACTCTGTTATAGGATTTTGTTACCAAAAAGAAAGCATTTGTCCCAGAACCAAACACTAAACACCGAGAAATGCAGTGGGAAAAGACTATTTTATTAGGAATGGTGCCACCCAGGAAAATGGGAAGCTAATGCTCAAAAGCCCAATCTCCCCCATGTAGTGCAGGTTACAGATTATACAGGGCAAGTCATAAGACACTGCAGAGGGGTTGGGAGCTGAGTGGTTGAAGGTGAGGTAAGCATAATAAATCATTTTTTCATGTCTTGAGGACAGTTCTAAGGTCTGTTCCAGCTTCCTTCTGTCTGGTTTCATTGGGAAGTAACAAACTGTAGGAGCTGAAACAGCTATTTAGGTCAAGATGCTGTCTTTAGCCTATCAAAATTCCAGACCTTGTAATCATTAGTCAAGTCCAGGCTACTGTCTTCTGCTGCCTCAGGCATGGCTGATTATCCTGGAGGAAGACTAGGTCTCTGAGTGGTATATACAGAGAGAGAGAATGATGATTTCTAGAGCTAGTATTTAAAGCTAAACTTAATCAAAGTCATGAGGAATTTCCCCAGCTCAGGGAGAGTAGGGGCATCTGCCAAACATAAGGTCAGCCTTCTCTTCTGTGTTTCAGTCTGCCCTGGTCTCTGAAAATATAGCTCCTGGAACTCCACCCCATTCTCTAGACTGATCATCCTGGAGTGGAGACTTGCCATTATTTCGTTTTTCAGTGTATGTAGCTTCAGGGGATGGTAACTTAGTTTAGCAATCTTACTTAGTTATATTAACTTTGCAGTCAATGCAACTTCCCAATTTTCTCAGAAGACAACTGGTAAATTGACTTCTTTTAATCCAAAAATGATCAGTCTTTTATTTTTGTTAACTTATTGGACTCCCTAGTGTTTTATTACTGGTCCCTGTTATACCTATGAAACCCTATTTCTAACACTCAACAGATGGGTGGTCCTAGGCCAGCTACTTATCTCTCTGTGCTTCAGATTCCTTACTTGTAAATTGGAGGTGTTAATTAGTGTCTATCTCATAAGGTTTGTGAGGATGAGATGAGTTAATTCATGTGAAGTGGCCAGAACAATGGCTGGTACATCAGTACTTAATAAATGTTAGTTGTCATTATCCTCATAATCTATCAAAGTTTCTCATGATTATATCACAAACGCCCCTGCCTGGTGAGAATTTGTCATTAAGCAAACTGCAGAACACAGAACAGGATTAGGGAAGCGGTTTGCTAAACGCAAGGAAAGACAGGGACTCAAAAGAAAGGGAAGGTAGGATGGGGTTGAGCAAAGAAGGGGCGTAGGCCCTATAGCCCCACTTAAAATAGATTCTTCTCTTTGTTTTTTTTTTGTTTTGTTTTGTTTTTTTATTTCTGGAAATGTCTCATGTGAAGAAACAGTTCTACTTTAGGGAAAAGTAATCTTGGCCAAGCTGCTAATGAAGGTAATGTCCTATGCCCTGCCAACCACATTCAGTTCAGCAAAGATTTACTAGAGACAATGCCTACTGTGTGCAGAGCTCTTGCTGTCCACTGGAGGAAAGGAATAAGAATTGTTCTCTGCTTCCACACTGTTCATGATATAATAGGTGGCCTGTCCCCTCAGATAGTCTACCATGTGTGCTGTGGCAGAGGAAGTGGGCCTTGAAGGCTTCCTGGAGGAGGAGGTTTGTGAAGAGAGTGACAGGCAGAGATGAACAGAAGGGGAGCCCAGGGTATGAGGGAGGAGCATCCATTCTCAAGCTCCACCCTGATCAGATGACACTCAAATTCCAGGCTTCATTCTGCTTTAACTGCTGCACAGGGGAGGGAAAGGGAAGGGAGAGTGGAGACCAACTATGCCACATAGAGGAGTTTTGCCTTTTTGCCCAGGTTTTGGAGCAGGAGAATGATATAATCATAGTTGTGTTTTAGGAGCATACATGTGACACTAGCACACCTTTAGTGGTGCAAGACACTTGGCAAGTTATCACAGGAGGCACAAAGGGATAGTGAGACTATCTGAATTAAAATAATCTCTAAACAGAATTAGTTCTCAGTAATCATTTTCAACCTTATTAGGGCAAGTTGGGCCTTCTTATATTTTGTTATTGCTGTACTGAGGAATCTTTCTAAGAAAAAAAGGCTATGGCACAGTGCTGCCATTTGGAAGCCTGTATTTTTAAAGGGTATAATACACAGTGACAGTTTTGATGTATGCCAGTGGGTGTGGGTCCCAATCACTGTTCTCTGCTTGCATAATTTAAAATGACAATTTAACCTGTCAAACTTAAATGTGAGTGAAGTTCCTTGGATATTTATAAAACATCAAATAGAATCATGTCGGTAAATGATGGGTATTTTTTTAAAACTAAATTACAGAAAGATATGGATGATAGCTGCTGGCAACTCACCTATAAACCGTAATTCCGATAAGCCGTAAACCGGTAAAAATGTGGTGGTCCATAGTTTTGAATGTATTTTCTTGCCCATTAGTGAATAAATAAAAGGATATCACAGGACGCTAGCTCAAATTGTAGTCAAAGATTGAGAGGCAGGACAATGACACAATTTTTGTTTTATTTGTAATGTATTAACAATCCAGTGGTTTCAGGTTCTCGTGAGAAAGTGGAAGTTACCCATACAAATAAAGTTTTAGTCTGCAGATCTAATTGACTGTTGGTTTTTAGCCCTCTGCCCAGGCACCTTAAGGCCCACCAACCTTAGAGTTTGGGTATTTTTTACATGTAGCTTTAGACGTGTTCTGCACGTTTCAGTAGATATAGGCCTAAGAAACTGTATATGAACACGAGTTTTTGTGACTGTGCTAAAGCTTAAATACTTTAAAAACTGGGCAGATCTCAGTACAGACCGAGCGCCCTAATCATCCCCGCAGCGTAGGCAGAGTCAGGTCTGAGCTCGTCTCAGGAGGCGTTCCTCCAGTGGGTCTGTCCCGTAGGCCCCACCTCCCGGCGCCGACTCTGACGTCACCACATGCGCCGCCCAGCAAAAACAGGAAGTAGTACCGAAACGAAAGAGCGGCTCTCCCCGGCAGACAGCCTTTCTTCCTTCAAAACACGCCTCCGCCCTGGCAGCCCACCCCGAAGAGCCATCCGACTATGTCCAATATGGAGAAACACCTGTTCAACTTAAAGTTCGCGGCCAAAGAACTGAGCAGAAGTGCCAAAAAATGCGACAAGGAGGAAAAGGCCGAAAAGGCCAAAATTAAAAAGGCCATTCAGAAGGGCAACATGGAAGTTGCGAGAATACATGCTGAAAACGCCATTCGCCAGAAGAACCAGGCGGTGAATTTCTTGAGAATGAGTGCGCGGGTCGATGCGGTGGCTGCCAGAGTCCAGACGGCGGTGACGATGGGCAAGGTGACCAAGTCCATGGCTGGAGTGGTTAAGTCAATGGATGCGACGTTGAAAACCATGAATCTGGAGAAGATCTCTGCCTTGATGGACAAATTCGAGCACCAGTTTGAGACGCTGGACGTCCAGACGCAGCAAATGGAAGACACGATGAGCAGCACCACGACGCTAACCACTCCCCAAAACCAAGTGGATATGCTGCTCCAGGAAATGGCAGATGAAGCCGGCCTAGACCTCAACATGGAGCTGCCGCAGGGGCAGACGGGTTCCGTGGGCGCAAGTGTGGCCTCCGCGGAGCAGGATGAACTATCCCAGAGACTGGCCCGCCTGCGAGACCAAGTGTGACAACAGAACTCACTCTGAGGTTTCCTGCCTGTAGCGAAATGCTCTATGTATATTAGGGAGATACTATACACTAAAAACTTTGAATATGCCAGAATGCTGAAATGCTCTTAAGATGCTTCTACCTTTGGGTTTACAGTGTTCTTATATTCGTTAAGGAATTCTAAGCTTTCTCTCCACCCTTAACTGGATTTTAAAGTTCTGTGTAGCTTGTGATGTGTATTTTTATAGCTACCTTTTAACAAGGTTAGTTAATCTGGTGTATACGAATCTTTCTCAAAAATTTGATTACATCTCTAGTTCCCGTGTATGCAGTTTTCTGCCCGAATTGTCCAAATTGAAGGGTGTTTCTAATTTAGTGTAACTGAAAATACACAAAATTGGCATATGGTGCGTAAAAATTA
Organism: Anoura caudifer; assembly: GCA_004027475.1. NCBI lineage: Eukaryota > Metazoa > Chordata > Mammalia > Chiroptera > Phyllostomidae > Anoura > Anoura caudifer. The sequence goes on from PVKU01006408.1 coordinate 90,545, forward strand.
AAGGAGAATGATTGCTTTGATTACAGGGCTATTAATACCTCATTCAGCTTATGGACAGTGCTATTCCTGTGTATTCTTTGTTTTTTGCCATCAAAACGGGACTACAGTTGACTATTAATCTGTTTTCATAACATTAAAATTACGTTAGGACAGTCTTGCTTAATACCCTCTTATTGTTTACATTGGGTAATTTTTTTGTGTGGTCGTTGTCTTTTATAACAAAAAAAAATATGCCACATAACTTCCATTATAAGGAAAAATGTTCAATTATGTTTTTTTATTTGCTAAAGAGTTTTCAAAAAGATTTACAGGGTTTAACATGGCATTTCTTTCAAATGAACTCTAACATTTCTAGCTATTTTCCTATTTCAACACTTTAATTAGACTTCTTACAAAATATGTTGATTACCATGGCAGTCACATTACTCACGCTAACATTGCCAAAGAACTGTTGATTGGTTTGAGAAAATCCTGGGACTGTGTGTTTGTAGGTTTTCTTTTGATTCTAACAACCAAAAATAGAAATAAAATTAGAACAGCATTTAACATTCTAGTTATTTGCATTTATTACGTTCTTAAAGTAACTCGTTTAAAAACCTTGGCTGTATAAATTGGAATGTTTTACTTAGCCATGCAGGCAGCTGAAAATCAGGGAAGAAGGAAAGATGCAGGATTGGGCAGCTTGCTTGACCCTCTAAGGCTAGAGCCTAGCAGTGCTGCCTTCCACCTTTCTGGAATGGTAGTGTGTATTTCTGGCTGAAAAGGAAAACCTATAACCAAAACTTTCTTGTATCCTCAAAACATGAAAAACATCAGTTTGGTTTTGCGTTGGCAGGTATGTTAATCTGAGTTAGTACTTGTGGATATTTTAAATTCCTCTTTTCCTTCACTGGAAGATTTCTCCATAAGAGAATTCCAATGTTCCAGAAAATAATTATAGGGACTCTTCCAGGCCCTTTGAAAGATTCACCATTATAACATGTTTTCCAGGTCAAATGAGTGTGTTTAAGGGGGGAAAACGTGTGCAGGTGAGAACTGACCTTCATATTTAAGTATCTTTATATCTGACTGGTTGTTCTGAAAAGTCTTCTGTAAGCGACACCTATCCATTGTCTGCCCCACATCTTTCTAGAATTCCTCCCCTTTGTGCAATTATGTGTCTTATCCACGTGATTGCACAAAGGCAGCTGTGTGAGTACAGCAAAAGTAGTAACCCTCTTTAGACTGGAAAAAAATAATTAAAACTTTGAAAATAGCTTAGTGTTGAATCCTTTTGTAAATTGAAGACCCTTTTATAATACAAATATTCCCAACAATATTAATATATTTTGTGAGGTTAAATAATGCTTGAATAAGCTTCAACATTCTTGAAATATGTTCATTTCAAACTATATAAATGTATATTTTTAGGAACCATAAATATTATTTCAAAAACATTAGACCCATGAATTATTTTCTCATTTTTGCAGTTGATGAAATGCTGAAATGTAAACCACAGAAGTTTATAAAATAAATCATTTTAAATTGCAGGTTACTGCATATGTTTGTGCATCCTGTTTTAAAAGCTATTTAAGAAAATTAATTCAGAGGTAGGTTTGGTTCAGAAAGCATGGTATTTTTCTAAGCTCACCCTTACCACCTGAATTTCTGTTCAGTTAGCATGGAATCTTCATGCACAATTCTAGAAGCCCTAACTATTACTGGTACTTCTTTACTATAATAGTTTCTTCAAGTCAACAAGATACTTCCTCATACTGAAATTTCCCCAGGCTACAAATAGATATAATTTTCAAAAAGAGCCAACTCAAACATACCAAGGAAATATTAAGTAATCTTCCATGCAACTACTAGTACAGTTTTTACTTATTTCTTTTTATTTTCCTGCCTGCAAATGTACAGTTCCTAAAATGGACCTAGGGTAAATTTTCACTTATTTTATGAATTGTTTATTTCAGTTCAGATAATATGTGCTTTATTGGAGAACTTTCTTACTAACGCTATTTCTTCTTGATGGAATGTTAATGCATGTATGCGTCTTTTAAGTAGAGACGGACAATGAGTCTTGGTTGCTGTGTACCTTACCCAGCTGTCTTTGATTTGGAAAAGAGCCACCTAAAATAAGCACCACTGTGATAACCTTCCTAATTAAATATAGTCTCAGGGTCAGCCAGACATTCTCACATTGTGAAGCAGAAGCAAGGGACCTTCTGTTCTAGATTCTTTCTTTGCAATATGCACAACACCCTCTTGGAAGTGTTTCTGTAGCCAAAACCCAAAGCTCAAGACTTTCAGTACAATTGACAAAAAGCCACAAGCCAGTGGACATTGAACAAACTGATGAGCAGGGCCCTTTTTTTTTTCTTGCAATCAATGGGCATTAGAAAAATGCCTGCCTGGTTTACCTAGGTTGGATTTTCTACAACTAGATGCTGAGTTCCCTAAGGAGAAGGATTGCCAATGTCTGTCTTAATGACAATTTCTGGGCCTAGTGTGGTTGGTGCCCAGCTCAGTATGCTCCTGCTCGTGTCTTCGTGTGGATGCATATCTCCCTCATGATCATGCCTAAGGCTCTATGACAGTGTACACAGTGGGTAAGGTGGGTGCAGTGGGAGCATGGCCAGAGCCCCATTATATCCCCTTGGAACACTTGTGTCCTTTTCCTTCATAGCATTTTTCCAAATTGAAATGCTTGCTCCTGCTCTTGAGGGTTTATACATCCTCCCTCCTAAATAGTGTCAGGACAAACCAGCAGGGTTTATTCAGAATGACTGATTACAATAAAAGATTTAGGCTAAAATATATCAGGTGCTGGTTACCTTAGGTTTCTTTCTATAAATCAAAGACATGCTTCTGCTTTAAGTGGCACTCAATGCACCTATGTAGATAAGGCATACATATTAAAAGAAAAATGGACATGAATGTATACGGATGTCAAAAAGTCATCCAGATGAACACAAGAGGAGTGCATTTTATACACTTCGTGTGTTTTATACCTCAACTTTTAAAAATGTTAAATTACAGTATAAGGCAGTATACCATGCTAATTAAGTCATAAAACAGTAAGTACAGTATCTGTTGTTGCTAGAATTGGATTTAATGTGGGACTTCAAAGAAAAACAAGTGGGAATTACACAAAGGTCAGAGACCAAAAACTACATGGGATTTGACTGGAGTGGAGGGTTTGACAGCAAAGAGTGGAGAAGAGATCAGGCAGATTGTGAATGGCTTGGAGGCCATATTAAAAGTGTGGACTTTATCCTAAGGCAAGGAACAGGAGCATGAATCACAGAAACTATATTGTCTGGATGAAAAGAAATTAAAGCCTAGAGTTGGATGGCAGTGAAAATGGAGAAGAAAAGACACAGTGCTTCTCAAACTGATGTGTGCATGAACCACTGCTTCACCTGGGGATATGGTTCAGCTGCAAATCCTGATTTCAAAGGTCTGCAGATGCTGCTGTAGCACCTTTTAAGTGTTACCAGACTAAAAGGGTCCATTTGCCTACATGCATCAGAGCCAAAACAAAATTTGAACAGCAACTTGAAACAAAAAAAGTGAAGGTTTGTTATTTGTAGTGCTATGCCCAAAGTAACAGGTGAGCTAATGCTCAAACACCTGGCTTCCCAATGGCTTCTAGGGGATGGATTTCTATATGGGAGGATCATTAATCATGGTGACTAAGGGAGTTAGGGTTGTGGTCTCTCTTGATTGGTGAGTGCTAAGGTAGAGGGTAGTTGATCATTGCATCCCATCCTGATGTCAGCCATGTTCTCATTCTGTCTGGTTTTACAAGGATTTGGTCAGTGGGATGTAGCATTTTTCTGGTTCTGGAGCTGAAACATAACAGAGGTTTAGATATTATCTTCCTCTGTGGTACTAGACCCCAGACTTTGTTCCTGAGATTATTTGATGCCAACCAGAACCTCATTGTTCTGAGGGCTTAATGATAAAGGGAATGGTTGTGCAAGGGAGAGGAAGGTGGGTGAGTCAGGGTTTTGGTTGAGGCCAGTTTACATCAAGAGGAGAAAATGTCAGATTAAAGAAAATAGGGTTTCTGCATGGTTACATAAGTAGCATGGATCTTAACCTGCTGCTCATTAGAATTGCCTGGTACTTTGTCACTCCACAGTATCATGAAAATAAGGATCATGAAATCAATTGCAATAACAGAAAAGGTTTTACTTGCCTTGACAGAGTTCTAACTTGCTAAATTTTTCACAAAAGATACCATTTTAAATATTCAAGTCAATATATTCATTAAAAACTGATTCTTAAATAAGTCATCTAGGACTTCCGGCCAAGACAGAGGTGTAGGGAGATATACTTTGCCTGCTTGCACAACCAAAAGAAGGCAATAAAAAGTTTAAAAACAAAAAATAGCCAGAACTGCCAGAAAATCAAACTGTATGGAAGTCCAACAACCAAGGAGTTAAAGAAGAAACATTCATCCAGACTGGTAGGAGGGACAGAAATGGGCAGCCAGGGTGGAGAGGACACACAGCAAGGCAGCGGTTGAAGGATGGGATGGGAAAGGCAGTGGCTGGCAGACCAGGTGGTCCCACAGTTGCATGCAGATAAACTGGGGGGAACAACTAGGGGGAAGACAGACCACACAAACCAGGGTTCCATCTTGGAAAAAGAAAGCCTCAAAACCTCTGGATGGAAAAAGTTGTGGGGGTTGAAGAGGCAGTGGGAGAAACTCCCAGCCTCACAGGAAAGTTAATGAGACCCACAGGGTCCTAGAACATACACAAACCCACCCACCTGGGAATCAGCACCAGAAGGGCCCATTTGCTTGTGGGTAGTGGTGGAAGTGACTGAAAACCAGCAGAGAGCACAGCAAGCAGCACTGTTTCCTCTTGGACCCCTCCCCCACATATAGGGTCACAACGCAGCTATGTGGGTTGCCCCACCCTGGTGCACACCTAAGGCTCTGCCTCTTACTACCTAACAGGCATGCCAAGACAAAAAAAAAAAAAAATGGCCCAAATGAAAGAACAGTTCAAAGCTCCAGAAAAAATACAACTAAGCAATGAAGAGATAGCCAACCTATCAGATACAGAGTTCAAAACACTGGTTATCAGGATGCTCCAGGAACTCACTGGGTATTTCAACAGCATAAAAAGACCCAGGCAGCAATGAAGGTCTCATTATGTGAAATAAAGAAAAATCTACAAGGATCCAAGAGTGAAGGGAAGGAAACCAGGACTCAAATCAATGGTTTGAAGCAGAAGGAAGAAAGAAACATTCAACCAGAACTGAATGAAGAAACAAGAAGTCAAAAAAGTGAGGAGAGGCTTAGGAACCTCCAGGACAACTTTAAACATTCCAATACCTGAATGATAGGGGTGCCAGAAGGAGAAGAGGAAGAGCAAGAAGTTGAAAACATATTTGAACAAATAATGAAGGAGAACTCCCCCAATCTGATAAAGGAAATAAACTTCCAGGAAGTCCAGGAAGCTCAGAGAGTCTCAAAGAAGTTGGACCTAAGGAAGCACACACCAAGGCACATCATAATTATGTACCCAAGATTAAAGATAAGGAGAGAATTTTTTTATCTTTAATTTACTTAATGGTGTGTTTTTGGTTTTTTTAATTTTATTTTAATTGTTCTTGTACAGTTTTCTGTCTTTTACTCCCATCCCAGCCCACCGCCTCAGCCCTCCCCACCTCCCACCCATTTCCATCCCCCCCCTAGTTTTTGTCCATGTGTCCTTTATACTTGTTCCTGTAAACCCTTCCCCTTTTCCCCCTGAAATTCCCTCCCCTTTCCCCTCTGGTGACCATCAGCTTAAAAGCAGCAAGAGAAAAGGAGAGAGTTGCCTACAAAGGAGTTCTTGTAAGACTATCAACTGATTTCTCAAAAGAAACCCTGCAGGCAAGAAGGGGCTGGAAAGATGTATTCAAAGTCATGAAAGGCAAGGACCTTGATCCAAGATTACTATATCCAGCAAAACTGTCATTTAGAATGGGAGGGCAGATAAAGTGCTTCTCAGATAAGGTCAAGTTAAAGGAGTTCATCATCACCAAGCCCTTAATATATGAAATGTGAAAAGGATTAATCTAAGAAAAAGATGATCAAAACTATGAACAGTAAAATGACAACAACAAATTCACAACTATCAACAACTGAACCTAAAAAGAAAAACAGAAAACAACTAGAACAGGAACATGATCACAGAAATGGAGATCATATAGAGGGTTATGCAGCAGGACAGGAGAGGAGGGAGAATGGAGGAAAAGGTACAGGGAATAAGAAGCATAAATGGTAGGTAGAAAATAGAGAGGGGGAGATTAAGAATAGCATAGGAAATGGAGAAGCCAATGAACTTACAGATACAACCCATGGACATAAACTAAGGGGAAGGGGAAATGCTAGTGGGAGGTGGTGTGCAGGGCAGAGGGGAATAAAGGGGAGAAAAAAATGGGACAACTGTAACAGTGTAATCAATAAAGTATACTTGAAAAAATAAAATAAATTAAAAATAAGTCATCTTTTCATGATCCCTTCCTATCCCCTCTCATGATTGACTCCATGGCTGTAAGAACTCTGAATTTTAGGTTATTTTTTAGGAGGGGCAGACAGTAGATGAGAAATAAACAATGGATTGCTATTTTGCACCAGTATCAAACAAAAGGAAGATCCAGATGATAAGATTAAAAATGCTTCTGCAGACATAAATATCCTCAGGTGTAGCAGAAAATGAAAAAATGAAGTAAATTGCTTTTTGCCTTTCTCTAAAATTACTAGGCATGTCCTCAAGTGAGGATTTAAAAAAAAAAATTCATTGCTGTATATATTATCTTAGGACCCCTGATTTGAAGTCCTTCTATAACATGGTGGGAAGTATGTGGATTGAACCAAAGATCTAGTCAAAAAGTTGGCATAAATCTACTATTATAGATTTTTATTTTATTCCTTTATTCCTTAGAGCAAGGGTGTCAAATTCATTTTCACCGGGGTCCACATCAGCCTAGTGGTTGTCTTCAAAGGGCCAAAGTAATTTCAACTCCTTAACAGTTAAGGAGTAGTTACATTTATACAGTCCTAAAATTATTTCGGCCCTTTGAAGGCAACTGCAAAGCTGATGTGGCTCCTGGTGAAAATGAGCTTTACACTCCTGCCTTAGAGAGTGTTTCAAAGAACTGGGAAATGCATTCACATTCAAAGGGAGTTTTCACTTTTTATTTTCATTGCACAAAAGTGAAACCCATGAATGAAGAATACCATTCAGCACCAGTAACAACTCAGAAGATACACTTGGAAATGTTCATTGATGCTTCTCAGGTCTCACTTAGATGGTTAAGCATCAGAGCTGAAAGGATCTTTAGTATCCATCCTAGACACTGGGGATGGGAAAAGAACTTGACATCTTTGCCTTTGTCATCGACATCTCAGAACCACTTATTTTTAGCAGCATTCAGGAAGGTACTATGCTTCCTTTGGAAGGCGATCTTTAATCTCATCTATCAGAAATTTTTTATGTATATTTAAACCATATTCCAATGTTTCTACTTATACTAGTTATTACCATCTTAATCAAGTCACCCACCTCCCTCCACCCTATCTGCATCCTGATAGAAATTGGTTGCTTCCTAAACTCTAATTGTAGCCAATGGCTTTATATTTACTTTAATTTTTACTTAGTTACTTCCAGCCGTTTTAATCAGATACGATCCATTTCTGTATCATATGTCAATATTATATGTCCCCAGCCAAGAAAACAGAACAAATAATTTCTAAAGCAAATTATTGTAGCCAACGAGTTGGGGATGGGGCAGGGAACAGCTCATCTTCCCATCCAAGACCCTCCTGGTTGTCTGGATTACAGTCCAGAGCTCTCTTTCCAGGAGCAGAAACCTCTCTCACTTCATCACTAACCTTTTGGCTCCTTTCCTGCTAGATGGTCAGGAACTCAGTGTGTGCTCCAAGGCACTCTTCATTCCACCAAATTCAAGAGCACCAAGTGCTTAGCCAAACTGTTTTGTGGATTTCAAACCAGGTCTCCAGCAAGGGCAGAGCTCTCCGCTCCCTGGGGCCTTCATGTTTCTCCAGCTCCCACAATGTCCCCTCCTGTGGTGTTTCCAGGGTTGTTTGCGTTCTGTCCAGACTGCTCCCTGTCACGCACTAGCTCCACACCCCAGGACAGCTCACCTACCTCTGTACACAGGCAGCAGCATCTACCAGAAAGGCCGCAGACAGATCGGGCTTCTCAGTGGCCCTGCCACCTGGCCGTAGCTCTGCAGTCCTCCAGGAGCAGTTGACTTTCTTTGACCTCTCTCACAGCAGGCAGTGTAGTGCCAGACACCAGTCTCCACAGCTGCTTCCCCGTGGGTGGGACTGGGCCTGGCTTCCAGGTGAAATGTCCTCATTTCTGACACTGCCCCCACCACTTCATGTCTCTGAAAGGGCATCTGTAACATCAGCTTGGTGGCTTACTTGCCACAGGGTTGCCTCTTGGTCCTGCAGCAGCTGGATCGTGGACAGAGGGCAACCAGAATGTCACCCCAGCACCAGGACAATGGGACTGTCTTTAGTTAGGAGTGAAGATGGCCAAAAGAATTAAGTGGCTTTACGGTATCTCTGGCCTTCCTCTTGCCCATGCTGAAAGCATCTCAAGACCTACAAGGCGGTCTGGTCAGGGAGCGTGTGGAGATGGGAGGTAACACCCTGTGCTGTGCAATATGACCCCAAGCACATGGGCTTGGAGAAAGACCCAATCATTGCTTTATTTCATGTACCCAGTGATGAAACCCAAACCTTCCAGGCTTGGCCAGGCAGGGAAGCAAAACCCTGTCCCTGTCTAAGTCACATTCACTCTCCCCACTGTAGGAGCCTCGCCCTAGCCATGGACAGCATGGGCCACGGAGCTGTCATTACTGTCCTCACATGCTTTCCTGAAGCCCCACTGCCCCTGTCTGTCCAGAAGTGGTCTAACCACCAGCTAACCAGTCACCATCTCTTCCTGTGTCTTGAACATGACAGTGTCCTTTGGGGGCTGGGCTTACCTCTGCCAACTCCAAGAGGAGGAGGCGAGCAAACATCCATTCATCACACAAATATTTAGGGGTCAGGTCTATATGAAGTGCTGGGAACCCCTGGGACAACCAAAGGCTTGTCGTGGGGGGCTAAAATTTTGAGACAGAGACAGATAATAAACAGATAAGAAACAAATGTAAAACATGTCAGTCCACAGTAAGTGCTTTGTAGAGAAATAAAGCAAGGTTGGCATGGAGATGGACAAGGTGGCTATTTTAGAGAAGATGGAGAGGGTGACCTCTCTGCCAGGGTAGAGGGGTAGTTCAGTGAAGGGAGAGCACCTGCGTCTGTCTTCTTCCTCGTGCAGATGTAATGTGATCTCCTTTCCTTCCACCTACTTCTCCATGCCTCCATTTGTGTAACATCCCAGACTTCTGGGACCAGTCTTACAGCTTCCACAAGGTGTGCACACCTGCTCACTTTTGGATCTTAGCAGGACTTATTATGCTAAAGGAACATTTCTCACTTCCCATTTTGTATTTACATGGCAGCATGGCCTTCCTCTAGCTTAGCCTTGGAAGGAGGCCTGTGCCCCCTCCCACTTTCTGAGTGGCCCCTCACTCCCAACCCTGCAGTAGTGGGCAAGACAGAAGAGGGAAGGCAGAGGTAAAAAGAAAAGAGGAGGTGGCAGTAACCCCTCAATCAGGAACATTATGCTCCCTGGGCAGACACATGTACAGGAAAGAAAATGGGAACGTCCCCCAGGCTCTCGCTGCCCTATTTTCCTGTGCTTGTGTGGCTATCCCATATGTTACCCAATACCCAGGAGAAAGTCATCAGAGCACATTCTGAGCACTGCTGGCTTGCTTTTCAGCTTCCTGGAAAGAATCGACAGTGTCAGCTTGGTGGACTACACCCCCACAGACCAGGTACGTGAAGTTAGAGCTGCAGCTACCCTTTGGAACCTTGTGAGATTAAAGAAATTGCCATTATTCAAGGGTTATTTTAAATGGATTAAGGAAAAATTTCTTTAAATAACTACTTCTTGAAAATTGTGTGAACCCTGTATGCACACATGGTATGTTTACCATACCCTGTTAGTTGGCTCATTGACTTAGCTCTTTGAAACGTACTAAATTCCCAATATAAAAATATTTTTATTTGTGCAATAGGGCTAAGCAATTCCCATCCCTCTTAGGAGATCTCAATAGAAAACTAACCCTTTACTTCCCCAGCTTCATAAACTCTGCCCATTCTCCTTTTGGCCCTTGTCTGAGTCACAAACCCTCTCCAGGCTCACTCTCCAGGCTATCCAGGGCTTAAGGCAGAGAAAAGTACGCTTTGTAAGTAGCATAAAGAGACCTTCTGTACCCTGCAAAACCTTTGACCCTCAGGCATCTGTAGAAACTTGAAGAATCCTGAATTGATCAGCTTAAGAGTCTTCTAGACGCCTCCAGAGCAACCGAACTCCAAAGAAGTTACAGGGTCTCCATTCACACTGCCTCCATCCAACACTCCCCAGTGTCTGTGTCCTGGGAGGGCCCTGGACACAGGTCCCCTGTTGAAGGCCCTCTCTGCTCTGCCCTTCCAGGAGGTCTGCATGCTTCTCCATCCCTTGAACTCCCCCTGTCCCTGAGGCTGACTCCAAGGAGTTCAGAATTACCTGGCAGAGCAATGGAGCCTTCCTGGTCTTGAGTAAATTCCATGAGGCTGTCCTAAGCACTCTCATCAGGCTAGCAAGGGAGGACCACCTCTCAGCTTCCAGACTGATTGGAGGGTCTGCTTCATTAACATCATAATGGATTTGTGATCAGAAAGAAATACCCCTGACATCTGCCAAATGTACAAAAGATGTCAGCTTTGTAAAAGTGGCTTTCTCATCCCCTCCAGAATGCAATCATCTCTCATCTTAGAGTAGAAGTACGTGAGGAAGAGATCTTAAATCATCTAGCATCCAGTCCAAAAATTCCATGATCTGTGAATGCAGAGTTATACTTCCTTTGGTTTCTCACCCAAATCACTCTGAACCCGAAGCAGCTGACTCCCCAGTTGTACCAGGAGAGCACTGGCAGCGTCTCTGCCCAGAACACTAAGGGTGTGATGTGGTTGTCAGGAGCATGACAGTCAGTGGCTACATTTATCAGTGATTTTAAAAAGATCCTAAAGAAAATAAAAGCACAGCTCTCAAGCCTATTGATACTGTAACTGTAACTTTCTGGGGTGGGAGGGAACAGAACACTTCATCTGAGATTTTAATTACTGTATTACTGTTGTTTCTGTTATAAAAAAAAAAGAAAGAAAGAAAAGAAACTGCTCTTTGAAAAACTAGTACAGTTATATCCAGGGCTTTCCTTGGAGAACAATGATGTCACTTGGTTTGTTTTTCTCTTTCTGCTCTCAGGACCTTCTCAGATGCAGAGTTCTGACATCAGGAATTTTTGAGACACGATTCCAAGTGGACAAAGTAAACTTTCAGTAAGTGTGTTGTCGAGAGCAGGCCAGCTGTAAAGCTGTGGGCAGGAAGCTCTTCTTGCTGCCTGCTGGAGCCGTACAGGACTTGGGGCCAGGGGACCCAGCTCCCACCCACAGCCCTCAGGCTTCTGGGAGCAGAATCCCAAATGTGCACTGACATCCTTTTGGATAAGTAAATGCAGACTCTGTGGTCCTGAGGTACATGCAGAAAGTTTAAGTAAGGGAGGAATCCAAGACTGGAAAGGCCTGAGAAAGTGAGAAAGATCTGAGGCATTGGGGTAGGTAGAGAGAAACTGCAGCCAGGAAACTCAGGCAGAGGGATGCATGGTGCAGGCTGGCCTGAGAAGAGAGGCCTGAGCCAGCCTGATTACCACAGAGTGAGAGCTGGGTGAGAGAAGTCACTGGGTGTGGATATCGGCCTGACACCCTACTGCAGAACCTGGGGCTGGGCCCAAGCAGTCTGCTGAAGCCACACAGGTGGGCTGCAAGCTGGACAGCAATGGAGAAGAGCACAGAAGGGCAGGGTACTTCTTCATGCCCCCAAATAATTGTTATCCTATTGTCCTTCCACAGCATGTTTGATGTTGGTGGCCAGAGGGACGAGAGAAGAAAATGGATCCAGTGCTTTAATGGTGATTTCTATGCTCTGAAGAAAATGGGATGAATGTTCACACTCACGCCTGCTAAGTAGTTTTGAATGACATCATCTATAAAATGCCTTAAATATGAATCTCAGAAATAAGGAATTTAAGATCCCAAATTTCCATTTACCATTTGCTAATATGGGTAGACTCCTGATTGGGCACATTACTGAACAACCAGTTACACACAGAGCCACTTCAGGTCATTCTTATACTCGTGGAAAGAAAGTTACCCTGCAAATGGTTAGCAGTGGGATGTGTACTTTATCATAACCCCTAGTGGCCATCTGTCTAACTTTTTCTCTCTTCTCTCACTAAGATGTCACTGCTATCATTTACGTGGCGGCCTGCAGTAGCTACAACATGGTGATTCGGGAAGATAACAACACCAACAGGCTGAGAGAGTCCCTGGACCTTTTTGAAAGCATCTGGAACAACAGGTTATAAAGCTAATAAATTCAGTCTCACCACTGGATTGCAAATTTGCTTTCATTAAAAGTATCATTCAGCTCACTTTCATTTTTATTCTCCAGATACAGTCATTTTTCCCTTACTAATAAATCCAAAACTATAAAAAGTATCTCTTTAGTCCATCTCTATAGTCATACTTAACATGGGACTGTTCCTTGATAAAGTTACATTAGTGTTTTTTTAAATATATTTATTGATTATGTTATTACAGTTGTCCCATTCCCCCCCCTTTATTCCCCTCCATCCTGCACACCACCTCCCATCAGCATTCTCCCCCTTTAGTTCATGTCCGTGGTCATACATATAAGTTCTTTGTCTTCTCCATTTCCTACACTATTCTTAACCTCCCCCTCTCTATTTTCTGCCTACCATTTGTGCTACTTATTCTCTGTATCTTTTCCCCCTCTCTCTCCCTCCCACTTCCCCAATGATAACCCTCCATGTGATCTCCATTTCTGTGATTCTGTTCCTGTTCTATTGTTTGCTTAGTTTGTTTTTGTTTTTGTTTTTTTAGATTCAGTTGTTAATAGCTGTGAGAGTGTTGTCATTTTAGTGTTCATATTTTTGATATTCTTTTTCTTAGATAAATCCCTTTCACATTTCATATATTAAGGGCTTGGTGATGATGAACTGCTTTAACTTGACCTTATCTGGGAAGCACTTTATCTGCCCTTCCATTCTAAATGAAAGCTTTGCTGGATAGAGTAATCTTGGATGTAGGTCCTTGCCTTTCATGACTTTGAATACTTCTTTCCAGCCCCTTCTTGCCTGCAGGGTTTGTTTTGAGAAATCAGTTGATAGTCTTACAGAACTCCTTTGTAGATAACTCTCTCCTTTTCTCTTGCTGCTTTTAAGATTCTCTCCTTATCTTTAATCTTGGGTAACGTAATTATGATGTGCCTTGGTGTGTGCTTCCTTAGGTCCAACTTCTTTGGGACTCTCTTGAGCTTCCTGGACTTTCTGGAAGTCTATTTCCTTTATCAGATTGGGGAAGTTCTCCATTATTTGTCCAATTAAGTTTTCAATTTCTTGCTCTTTCTCTTCTCCTTCTAGCATCCCTATGATTTGGATGTTGGAAAGTTTAAAGATGTCCTGGAGGTTCTTAAGCCTCTCCTCATTTTTTTGACTTCTTGTTTCTTCATTCAGTTCTGGTTGAATGTTTCTTTCTTCCTTCTGCTTCAAACCATTGATTTGAGTCCTGGTTTCCTTCCCTTCACTCTTGGATCCTTGTAGATTTTTCTTTATTTCACATAATAAGACTTTCATTGCTGCCTGGGTCTTTTTATGCTGTTGAAGTACCCAGTGAGTTCCTGGAGCATCCTGATAACCAGTGTTTTGAACTCTGTATCTGATAGGTTGGCTATCTCTTCATTGCTTAGTTGTATTTTTTTCTGGAGCTTTGAACTGTTCTTTCATTTGGGCCTTTTTTTTTTTTTTTTTTTTTTTTTTTTTTTTTTTTTTTTTTTTTTTTTTTTTTTTTTTTTTTTTTTTTTTTTTTTTTTTTTTTTTTTTTTTTTTTTTTTTTTTTTTTTTTTTTTTTTTTTTTTT
>PVKU01006409.1:0-55010 GCA_004027475.1 Anoura caudifer
TCTCCCCATGACCCCCTCTCCCCCAAGAGTAGATGGCAGCAGATAACTTCTGTGGGGTGGAATGCATGTCCACCCCTGATCCAGGCTGTGGCAGTGCTTAAAGGGAGGGCTTGCAGGAGCTTCGGCAGCATGTGCTCAAGTTGAGCCCAGTACAGGCACTGTGAAGCAGGCTCACCTGGGAATTCTGTCCTGAGGTTAAAAGGAAAAAATGGACAATGACAATGAGGATCTTGGAAATGAAAGTCTTTAATATGTCTGTCTTTGTAGTCACACTCTTCTAATCTAGAATGATTATCTTGGACATCTGGTGCGTAACTATCAACTTGGTATTTCCCTTCACTGTCTTCATAGACTCCTCTGCCTCTCTCCTGTATTGGACTTAATATTTCCTAAATTACATTTTTCTCTTTCTTGGCTTACTCTTTTGTTTTAGTGTTATACTTCCTGTGTTAGCTTCTTTAAGAAAAAAGATTTTATTTATTTATTTTTAGAGAGATGGGGGAGGGAGGGAGAAAGAGAGGGAGAAAAACATTGAGGTGTGAGAGAAACATCGATTGGTTGCTTCTCCCACGTCCCCCAACTGGGGATAGGTCTGCAGCCCAGGCATGTGTCCAGTGAGCTATCGGTATGCAGGTCAATGCTCAACCCCCTGAGACACACCAGTCATGGCTTCCTTTGTTAGCTTCTAAAGAAAGGGTGTGTGGGAGGTAAATTCTTTGAGACTTGCATGTATAAAAAAGTGTCTTTATTTATCTTTATTTTTAACTTATTATTTGTCTGAAGGCATTTTAGTTTGGCAATTTAAAAAAATTAGAGTCTTTACTCCATGCTTTTCTGACTTTCAGTATTGGTCCTGAGAAGTGCAGAGTTGTTCTGTTTTCTGGATCTTTTGCATGTGATCTATTGTTTCCTTTCCAAAAGCTTGTAATCTTTTTCTGCTCAGTATTTAAAAAACTTCACAGTGATGTATCTTCATTTGGGTGTGTTTTCATTTTACTGCATTGGACACTCAGTGGACCCTTACAGTCTGTCTACTCATACTCTTTAGTTTCTGGGAGATTTCTTGAACTATTTTATTGATGATTTCTTCCCATTTGTTTTCTCTTTCTGAGACTGCTCTTATATGGATATTGGACTTCTTGAACTGTTTCTCCAATTTTCTTAGCTTTTCTAATTTTCATTTTTTTGTCTTTTTATTCTCCTTTTTTGGCAGATACTATCACCTTTATCTTCTAACCCTTCCATTAAGTTTTTCATGTCTGCTATCATTTTTTTAATTTCAAGAGTTCCTTTATTTTTTGTCTGTTTCTTTTTTAGAGTAAAACATCTTGTTCTTTGCTTTGTGGATACAATATTATTGTATCTTTTTTAATGTTCTTAAAGGGAGTGTTTTTGACATTTTTCTCCCTGCAATCTGTTTTCTCCAGGTTGCTATGTTTCACTTTGTTAGTTTTGTGCTCCTTCTTCTTGTTAAATGCTTTTTCTCATATTTCTGGTAATTCTTTGCCAGCTGTTTATGATTAATAAAGAGACTATATTAGTTTTCTACTGCTGTGAGACAAATTACCACAAACTTAGTGGCTTAAAATGACACTCATTAATTATCTCAGTTCTGTAGGTCAGAAGTCCTGATGGGCTTCACTGGATTCTCTGCTTGGAGTTTCACAGGCTGAAGTCAAGGTATTGGCTAGTCTGTGGCCTAGTCTGTGATCTTTCCAGGCTGTGGTAGAGAATCTGCTTTTGGGCTTATCCAGTAATTTCATGCAGTTTTAACACTAAGGTCCCTATTTCCCTACTGACTGTTAGCTAGGGGTCACTTTCAGCTCTTCAAGGCTGTTATTCAGTCCTTTCACATGCCCGTACTTCATCTTCAAAGTTAGCAATGTCATGTAAATCCTTCTAGTGTCACCAGGTGGTAAAAGGCTAACCCTAACCCAAATAATCTTGCTGTTTTAAGGTGAACCGTTCATAGTACAGTTATATGTCATCATATTCACAGGTTTAAGTATTTGGATAGGATATCTTTTAGGGGTCATAATTTCACTGACCACAGAGACTAAAAAGCCAATTGACTGTATGATTGCTTATGTCAGAATTACTAACTTTGACTTTCACTGTGTAGTATCTGGATGGGCCATTATTTGGGGAATCTCTGATATCAATATTTGAAGGTCTTGTCTCTTGGATTGGTCAGATTTCCTAGAGAGTCATCTTTCAATGTCTTTCCTGGAGGGTAATGATCTGATTCCTGATATTTTGGTAGCCAAGTAGGGAAGAGGGCTGGAAGTGTCTGCATTTAGCATTCAACATGCATATGGTTATTTAATATTTTTGTTTTTCACGTGGTAGCCATATCTTCTACTGTGCCTGGTGTTCCATAGTCCAGAGATCCTCTCCAGAGAACTAAACTTTAGACTTCCCTGGTAGGGGACAAGCAATCATTGAAAGGAGTAGAATGGAGGGTGGGATACAGGGAACTAAATATCTACTTCTCAGAACCCTTTCACTTAGTCTTCCCTGTTTTAGTCATCTCTTTTGACTTTACCCACTTTTGGAAGTACCTGATAACTACCGGTCTCTGTGTCTTATAACCATTGTTTAACATGTGGGAATAATTATTGGTTTTCTCTAATTGACCTTTTTCAGGTCTGCTAGGTAAGTTTTTACTTACCCGTTTTTTTCTATGTTCGAAAGAGTCCAAAATATTGTTGTTGTCTTACACTTATTCTCTCTGTCCTTGTAGGTTTCTAACTTAAAAATACATTTACTACAGGGTTTCTTTTTTTGACATTTTCGAAGGGAGTGAAATTTAATAGGGACTCCATCCAACATTGTTTTTTAAAGAAAAGTGACCTTTGAAAAAAAGACTTTATTTTTAGAGATGGAGGAAGGGAGGGAGAAATTCAGGGAGAGAAACATCAGTGTGAGAGAGAAACATTGATCAGTTGTCTGTTGTATGTGTCCCAGCCTGGGACCAAACCTACAACCCCGGCATGTGCCCTGACAGGGAATGGAAAAGGTAACCTCTCCCCTTGTAGAACAACTCCGAACCAAGCCACACCAGTAAGGGCTCCATCTAAAACTTTAATTATTATTCAACTACTATGAAATTTCCCCAAGTCTGCAGACCCCCATGACATGGCTTAAAAAACAGATTGTAGTAGGACTGAGAATGGTATGCCATGGTACCTCCTCAAGTCTTTTCTGCTCCTCAGCCCTATTTCTCTCAGACAATAAGTTTTTAACTTCTCACTGCACTAACACCTAGTAAGCTATAGTACTTTGCTGTTAGCATACTTCTTTCTGCCTATAGTGTTGCTCTCTAAATGTCTATACTCAATAGCATGTAAGTTCCTTTTTTGGTTTATTTTAATCAAGGTCAGAGTTTACCTTCCTCTGTGATACTTTCTCTACTTCATCCAGGAGGCATGTGCTCCTTTATGGCTTTTGCAGATGCTCATTTTTTACCTCTTATTT
The DNA here is from genome assembly GCA_004027475.1 of Anoura caudifer. NCBI lineage: Eukaryota > Metazoa > Chordata > Mammalia > Chiroptera > Phyllostomidae > Anoura > Anoura caudifer. The sequence continues at coordinate 3,478 of PVKU01006409.1, forward strand.
CCTTTTAAGTTTCTATCCATCCCTCATGACCGGATTGTGTGCTCATAGAGGACAAAGGGCCATCTTACTTACCTCTTTGTCTCTGGAGTTCATTGTAGGCACTTAATGTTGCTGAATGAGGGAAAACTTTTTAATCTTTCACAAAACTTAATGGCAGTCATAAATGATTGTAATAAGACTGTGTGTACTGAGACATCAAGCTATTTGATTGTTTTGTTTAAGGCCAGAATTATTTCAGCAGGGCTTGGTGATATTATTTTTCTTATCTTCATTAAAGTCTCTGACATTTACATATGTCTGATTAAGAAGAGCATAGAAACTAACCATTATTTAATAACATTTGGAATTTGGGGGTACAAAATAACTCCATTAGTAAAAAAATGGTTAAAATCTTAAATGTTAAAGATGTAGTTTGCTCATTATGTTTTGTTTGTAGGTCAAGTCAGGATTCTTCCATGAAAGTGATTCCAAAGCTGTTGCTAAGTCCATCAGAGACCGGGTGACCCTGATAAAGAAGACAAGAGAGAAGAAGCCAGCTTGCTGTTTGGAAGAACGCAGGGATTCTCAGTGCAAGTCTGTGGGGAATGTTTTCCCTCAACTCCAGAATACAACTTTGCCACCTGCTCGTGCTCCTGCTGAGCACACTGTGGCTGAATGTGAAGAAACTGAAGTCGATCAACAAGTTCGACAACAGGTTCTACTAAGAAAACCACAGCAGCACTGCTCCTCTGTTACAGGTAACACAGTTGTAATTCATGAAAACAAACAAATGTGTAATTATTTTTAAATAGAAGTTTGTATTTTTCAAAGCATTCTGTTATCTATCATTTTTATTGGTCCTTTTACAAAATCTTTGAAATAGGCCAGCTAGCTAGTTTTTATTTTACACTTTACCTTAGAACCAAAATGCTGAGAAGTGATCAACTACTTTTATTTTAAAATTAAGAAATTGCCCTGCCTGATGTGGCTCAGTGGATTGAACGCTGGCCTGTGAACCAAAAGGTTGTTGGTTTGATTCCCACTCAGGGTACTTGCCTGGGTTGCAGGCCAAGTCAGGTCCCCAGTAGGGGGCATGTGCGAGGCAACTGCACATTGATGTTTCTCTCCCTCTCTTTCTCCCTCCCTTCCCCTCTGTCTAAAGTTAAATAAAATCTTTTAAAAAGTAAAATAAAAACAAAATAACTTTAAAAATAAAATAAAATTAAGAAACTAAGTTCTTAAAATTAAGTTCTGTTAAGTGACTTGTCCAAGGTGGTAGTAGCATAAGGATTATAATAGTTTTATTTTTACCATTATAAGAGTACAAAATAAATCCTTTAAAAAATAAAATTAGGAACTAAAGATGTGATTTATTTTTCAAGAAGGAATATTTTAGACTTTAAGACCTTTTGTCTTTTGGACTCCAGTATAAAATTAACAGTTCCTCTAATTTTTTCTATTATAATGCATTCTCTTCTCTAGAAGTACATAGTATTTTCATAGTAATAACTAATTGCTGTATAAGACAGTATTATTCTCTAGCCAGGTTCTAGGAGAATGAGAAGAATATTATATTTAGATTTTACTGAAATCCTAATGCTAAGTATAGATTAATTAGGGGTATATATGAAATGGTCAGCATATGGAGTTGATTTTTATGTGATTCGTTTTTGTTAGCTTTTGCTGTACCAAGAAAATTTTAGTTATACTGTACTGTCAGCATAGAGTTTACATGATAGTTTTTAATTATGCAGTGTACTCATTTTATCTGAAGATGTCTCAGGATGTCAATGTAGAAAAATAAAGAAACACTTAACGATTTCATGTGCCATTTGGACCTGGTGCTTCATATTTTTACTTCTACCTGTTCCTTATTTTCTTTTTTGTAGGTGACACTTTGTCCAAGGCAGGAGCTGGATCAGTTATACACTCAGATACAAATCAGTCCAGTACAGCCTATTCTTCAGACCAGATGATGGGTTCTCAAATGGTTTCTAACATCCCACTGGCTGAAATAAAAGTTCCTGGGAAAATTTATCCATCCCAGCAGCTCGTAGGACATTACCAGCAGGTTTCAGTGGTGAGATGAGCTGTTACATTTTTAAATATATAATCAATATATTTAGTGTAAATGGGAGAGTTTATCTTTAATCTTTTTTCCTTATTTAACTGTATTTGCAGAAGCAGCCAAAGTTGACTCAGCCCCAAGTTTTGCCTTTGACTCAAGGTCAGTCCACTGTTTTGCCTGTACATGTCCTTGGACCGCCAGTTGTCTCACAACCTCTGGTGTCCCCATTAACTGTCCAGAAGGTCTCACAGATAAAGGTAAGATACACATTAGAGGTTCTGTATTCAGTTAAATATATCTAACACTCCCTAGACTTTCTGACAGGCAAAGACTTTCTTTCATAAATTCACTAGAGTTTATATAAAAGTCCCTAAAAGCTAAAAGTTATTTATGCTTTCCTTCATCTAAGACATTCTTCTTGAAGATGTACCTAAACTAACATTGTGTAACTAACTAGGCTCTTGAAACACTGCTTGTATAATTGGAAAAGAAACTGTGAACTGTATATATGGGATAAAAAAGTTTTATTTAGGGTGTACGTATCTTTCTCTTGGTAGTGATCATTTATTCTTTGTATTGGGCTTTCCCAACCTGGTTTGAATGTGGAAGGATATCTTTTATATATTAAAAATAGTATTGTTAATAGCCTCTTATAATTTTAGCACTTTCATATAAATTCTTGACTTTTTTGATTCATGTTTATTTCTGTAGGAAAAATAAGTGTTTTTGTCTTTTAGACTCTCAAAGTCAGTGTTACTCATTTCTGGCATTAAGTAAAAAGTCTTTGTGAGAGTTCATATATCAAGACTATATCCTGGTTCTCCCTAGGTTATGGGCCCTGGACACTTGGTTGGGTTTTTCTTTGCCATCACTTCATTTTCTTTCTTCAGCCTCACCATCCCCTGTGTGCATGTGCCTTCTGCTTTTGGGAATGAGATGGTCTGAGCTTGTAGGCATTCTCTGTACATGACTTAGTTACCAGCTCGTTTATCTGTTTCTTTTAAGAGATTGATATATAGTCTGTCACAGTTCATCAATAAACTTAATGACTTAACATCTCTGGGGAAATAAAATAAAATAATTATCCTTATTCTCAAGGAGCTTATAGTCTCATAGGGGAAAGCATACACGTATTTGACAAATGTCTCATATATTTGAACTCGGCCAGGGGTCAATTTAATTTGATATCTTGACAGTGCCTGGTATTTCATGGTGTTTGTAGGTGATATGGTACATATTTGTAACTGAGCTCATGTTGTGGTTTGATTCATCTCTAAGACAAAGTGTGTTGAATGGATATTTAAATTAACTTAGGTTCAACCACTTAAGTATACAGGTATGTGCATTTTAAAATGTGTTTCCAAAATTAAAAAATATTTTAAAATTATTTAAAAGTGTTATTTACTTATTTAAAAATAAAGCTCACAAAGTTATAAAGGAAACAGTAAAAATCACCTCTTATCCCTCCAGTTAAGGACAATTTATTTTTTACATCTGGGGATAGAGCCTCTAGATTTATCTTTTTCTATGTATACATACATAATTTTGTTAAGCACAAACATCACATACGTACTTTATGTACCCTGCCCATTTCACCTGTAGCCACATAAGAAAGCACTTTCACCATTAGGGTCTTTTTATTAGTGTAGTGGTTGAAGTTCTGGGACTACTACAGCTAACCTATATTTATTCAGCCTACTTTTTTCTCTCTTCTTAAGAGAGTTTCTATGTTCATTTTAGCTTTTATATTGAATTCTTTGAGCCTTTTCTTAGAACTTCCACTGTGTGGTGTGTGAAGGTGTCAGGTTCAGTTACTCTGAATCTCAGCCAGGTTTTGAATGAGTAATGGGGCAGTTGTAATAAATGGGAATCCATGAACAGTATATTGCTGGCACTTGTCTCAGTGTATTCAACTAGTATACTCATGGTATTGGGATTTTTATAGGATTAATGTTATACCCAGAGTCTTTTTGGTAACTTGATGAAACTTTTGAAAGATAGGATTATTTCACCTATCATTTTGTCTGGGACAGTCCCATTACGATGGGCTTGTTCTATGCATTCATAATTTAAATTTTCCTTGCACCAGCACCAGGAACTACAGCTGAGCTTTGGAGCAGATGGACAAACTTCATCCCAACCTATGATTTTAGACTTGCCTGTTACTGGAGTTCCACAACCAGTCTTTTCTGCAGTTTCTCCTCATACATTGCCTGCTTCACATGTTACTTCCCAGCATCCAACAGTTGGTCTTCAACTTGAGCTTGGCCCTAGAAATTGGAATCAGGGATTAACCAAATCACCAGATGCCAATCAGACTTCTAATTTCTTACCAGTTAATCACCGTCAAGCTTTGTCAAATCATTCTTCTGCTCAATATGTGAGCAGTGCACAGAATGCTGCTGGTACAGCACAACTCCTTTCTAGTTCCATTGAGGGCCATTCAGGGGCCCATCAGCCTTCACAAAAGATACACTCAGTATCCCGGCCATACCCGGTGGCACATCAGGAGTCTGTAACTCCAGGTTCTTCTGTTCCACAGAGTCAGATTATACTTTTGAAGAAGCCTTGTTTCCAAGCCTCTATTCAGCAGCAGCCATTAATTTTACAACCTAAGATTATAGCATCACCACAAAAAAATGTTCAGCAGGATTGTATTCTGCGAGAATCTGAAGCACATGCAAGTCGGCGGCAGCCAAAGGGTGGTACTGAAAATGTTATTCAGCGGCCTGAAGTGGTTCCACTTCCTGGGGCAGGTGGTAGGTGTGAGGGAGCCGATGTGGAGTTCAACTCGTACCAACACTATTTCTATGACTATGACTGTGGGGAAGATTTCTACCGCTCCACATTGCCCAGCGAGGACATCTGGAAGAAATTTGAGCTGGTGCCATCACCCCCTACGTCACCATGGGGCTCAGTTCCTGGCACCAGGGATCTGACCCCTGGAATTGGTTCCATAGAGCCATGGCCTGGAGGTGGCACAGGGGATGAAGCAGAATCCCGGGGCCACTCAAAAGTTTGGGGCAGGAACTATGCCTCCATCATCCGCCGTGACTGCATGTGGAGTGGCTTCTCAGCCCTGGAACGGCTAGAGAGAGTGGTGAACAGCCGGCTCACCACTGGTGTGCCTGGGGGAAACCCATCCAAGGTGCCTGGAACCCCGGACTGCACTCCCAGCCTCGAAGTCTGCAATCAGGTGCCTGCTGCCATCTGTACGCTGGGTGAGCCTAAGACCCAGGCCAGCTTGGGGTCCGAGAGCCCTAGTGACTTGGAGGGTGAAGAAATTGGTGTTGTAACAGTGAAGAAGAGACAGCCCCTGGGTGTACGGAAACCGGTTACCATCATGGTGCAAGCAGACTCTTTGGACCCGTGTATGAAACACTTCCACATCTCTGTCCATCAGCAACAACACAACTATGCTGCCCGTTTTCCTCCAGAAAGCTGCTCCCAGGGAGGACCTCCAAAGAGAGGTTCCCAAGAAGAGGCTCTAGACATAGATGATCCAGAGGAGACGGAGGATGAGATACATGAAGAGTTTGTGAGCCCCCCACCTATAGAAAGTGAGGCTCCCCAGTCCTGCCATCCCAGACCTCTCAGTTCTGATACTGAGGATGTGACCAAGAGGGAAAAACACAACCTCCTGGAGCGTAAAAGGCGGAATGATCTCCGTTGGAGGTTCTTGGCCCTGAGGAACCAGATACCTGCCCTGGCTGGCTGCTCTAAGGCCCCCAAAGTGGTGATCCTGAGAAAGGCGTTGGAATATGTGCAAGCCCTGGTTGGGGCTGAGAAGAGATTGGCTACAGAGAAAAGGCAACTCCGATCCCGGCAGCAGCAGCTGCAGAAAAGAATTGCATACCTCAGTAGCTACTAACACACCAAAAAGCCTGACTTCTCTTTCTTACAACGAGTTTATTTTATTTTTTAAATTTTATTTTTATTTTTCATTAAAATTTTTTCTGTCCTCACTTGAGGACATAATTATTGTTTTTAGAAAGAGGGGAAGGCGGGGAGATAGAGAGAGAAAGAAACAGCAATGTGAGAGAGAAACATTGATTGGTTGCCTTGCATGAATGTACCTCAAATAGGGACTGAACCCACAACCTAGATGTGTGCCCTGACCAGGAATCAAACCGGTGACCTTTTGGTTCATGGGAGAGTGCTGCAACCAACTGAGCTGCACTGGCCAGGGCCAGAGTTTATTTTTTAACCTTCTTTCTCCCCTTTAGTAATTTGCACATTTTGGTTATGAGTAGGAATGTCTAGACAGTAGATCTCAGGACGCTTTGCAGCCAGTGCACACAATAAGGGCTTGCATTCTTGGAAACCAAGAACCCCAGCTCTCCCTTTCCCCTGACTCATGGGAGCATTGGGTCTTATCTAGCACCTTTGGTTTCTCAGGCAGGTAGCTGACTGAGGAGCCCTGGGGTCTACCTAGTTCATTAGCTTTGAAGAAAAGTCTGACAGATGCTATGCAACAGGTGGTCGATATGGTTGGGGCCTCTAGCCTGCATGAACTGTCACCCTCCAGATGAGCATTAGGCTGGGAAAGGATGCTCCTACTGCTCTCTGGGGTGATGATAGAACAGCTGGGCCTGGTTGTTCTCCCTGAGCCTCCTTTTTCCAGGAGACACACGAGCTGTCTTGGGTGAAGACAAGCTAACAGACTTGATCAACATGGACCATTACCTCACTGTCAGACAATTTACAGTAGATAAGGAGTTGGAAACCTTTAATATATATGTATATATTATAATGTTAGATGATACCCCTCCTCCCGCTCTTAATGCTGTGACCTTGAGAACATTTAAAGAGCTTAGCCTCTAGATTCTGTCTCAAAGCCCTCTGGGCCCTTTCCTCTGGGAGAGACCAGTCTGTCCTCATAAGTGACTTTTTTTTGTTTCCTTCTGCCTTTGTTATGCAATGGGCTCTACATGCAATGGGAAATATTTTTGACCTGTGGGAAAGAGTCAAAAATTTCCCACAAGTCAAAAATATTTCCCCAAGACACAAGGAAGTGGGTTCTAACCTGGAGATGGCTTAGGGTCCTGGCTTTGAATTTATTCTCCACTCAGGTGTCTTGTCTTGGAATCTTTTCTCAAGGCAGATGTCAGGCTCCTCAAGAGAGAATTGTATGTACCACTTCTTATTTCCCAGCTCCCTCTCATCTCAATTCCTGAGTGCTAACTTTGAAGTTGTACTAGAACCATGCAAACCTGTCCTTGCTCTTACAACTCCAAGGAGCTTGCTATTTCTGCAGCCACCCTTGGGCCACCTGCCTGCCTGGCATGAGTCAGGATCCCTTTCCCAAAATCTGGGCCTTACTGAAGTTTTTACTGGGAGAGCTGCTGGTACTCATCCAGTCCTCCAAAAGGTGGCCTGGCTTCCTGGTGGGAACTCTGTTTAATGGACTATGATGGTTTTTGCCCCAGGTGGGCACCTCCAAGTCGATTTCAGGTGTAGCCTTCAGTCTGTGAAAGGTACCCACCCCTTTAGTGTCTTGTAGGAAATCTCAGGAACCCCTAAGTGTAGTCTGTAAAAGGGAACAGCCCCCCTCCAGAACTCTGTCCAGGGCAGCAGGTATCTGCTGGCTGTGGATTTGAAAGTGGGGGCAAAAGAAGGATGGTAGAGGGCTTTATGTGGCTTTGGAAAGTCACCTGCTACTTCTAAACCTATTATGCATGGTGATCTATCTCTGAGGTTGTCTCTTCACACCAGAAAACCCCAGTGGAAATGTGTAAAAAGCCTCTCTATGTTTTGGAGCATGGTTTTCAGTAGCCAACTGACTTCCAAAACTGTCTTTGGAGACCAGGTGGGAAGTAGGTTACTGATGTCTCACCTGAGTGGCTTGTGTTTTATAAGCTGCTTTTGGGTATTATGCTGGCAGCAGTTTTTTCTTTTACATACTGTATTTTTATATGCCTTTTACAAACTGCTAGTGTTTGTACAAGAAAAAAACTCGGGCAATTTTTTTTAAATGTGAATCAGCCCCTTGAACAGCCATCTTATTCTGTTCAACATTTATCCAGGACCACCTACAGAAATTCTATCCTTCCTATTGAAGGCTCTTGAGCAGCTGCCCCTTCTGATAAATACCTGAGAACAAGCTTCTTACCCATCACAGTCAACTTCCCCGTCTAGACTCCAGCACAGCCTGTTGGTTCACTGCCAGCCCCAGAGCATTGTCTTTATACTGTACAACCACTGGGATGACAGCCAACTTATTCTATGTAGACCTCTTATCTAGTTCCACCCATCACTACAGCCCTCTTACTCAGCCCCAGCCCAAGGGAAGCCTGCTTATCCAGTGCAATCTCTTGTTTAGTCGTCTTTTCCAGACCAACCAGCATACAGGATCCAAGTAGCTTACCCTGTGCAACCTATGGAATAGCCTGCTTACAAGGCACTGCATCTCAAGTGTGTCCCGTATTCAGGAGAAACTATTTCCACCATCCAGACAACTGAATAGACAACCTTCGTAACCCAGCAGATATACACAGTGAACCTTTCTAATAGTAATAAAGTACATACTAATTACAAACTCTGCAGATCAGAAGTTTATACTCAGCCCTCCCCACTGTGGCTCAGTTGGTTGGAGCATTGTCCCATACACTGAAAGGTTGCATATTCAATTCCTGGTCAGGGCACACACCTAGGTTGTGGGTTTGATCCTTTCTCTGGGTGCATATGGAAGACAACCCATTGATGTTTCTCTCTTGCATCAATGTGTCTCTGTTTCTCTATCTCTCTCCTCCTCCCCCTCCACCCCCCACCCAGAGCAGTGAAAGAATGTCCTCAGGTGAGGAGTAAATTAAAATAATAGAAGTTATACTCAGGTCCACCTTGTGTAGCACAGACATGTGAACAACCAGCCTATTTAACACAACCCCAAGGTATTATCTTCAACAAAAGACATATTTAACATCAACCTCAGATACACAGACACATTCTACAGAGCCTTTATTTAATTTCCAGCATTTGGAAGCTCCATCCCAGGCAGATGTCAATTTAGGACACCGGCAGCTAAAAGTCCAGTCAACCAGCATTACATCTCAGAGGGCCATGGAAAGCCAGTTTCAACACCCTGCACAGATGGCCTTCATTCAGCAGGCCCCTTCAAGGCCGAGATCCAGCCCTCATACTTCTCTGTATAGCTTTCCAAGTCACATGTAACACCAAGGCAGGTTTCTCACTCAGCTTTTATTCTGCATCAGCAGATAATTCACTCATCTCATGGACAAACACAGAAAAGCCATCAGTTGTCTACTCAAGAAGGTCACATAAATCAACAGCGTTCTTTATGTAGCCAACATGCTCTTTTCCAGCAGCAGGTACCTCATTCACAGGCATCTAACTAAGTTCATCCATTACTACGTATTCCAAAGGCCATTACAAACATGGCCTAGATTACACCTCCTTTGCAACAATGGATACAACCAGCAGCAACAATATGTAATACAACTTTTAGAGCAGCTTCAAGTTCTTAGGCATTAGAGAACAGTCTTTTCCCCTGCAGAAAAACCTAGTACAGTAACAGCCAGCATGTATGGATAGCATTATTCTGCTATCCAGCCATAGTGGCAACCATCTTGTTTTTGGTTCATCAGAAACAATTACAACAGCAGACCCTCTTTCAAAGCTTTGGGATAGCCCTTCTAAATCAGCCGTCTTCTCTGTTCATCTATCAACACTTAGAATTCCAGTACAGGCTTCCACTGCCTTTCAAAGCATTTCTTTGTTTCAGACACAGCAGCATTTGCAAAGCCAAGACATTCCAAAGGTAAATTCTCCTGGGGGAAAATGGTGGATGATTGTGATTTTTCTGTAATGTTTAAGAGTCAGGGAGATCATGGGCTATAGTAGAAATGGCACTGAACTGGGAGTCAGTCCCTGTTTCTTGCTCTTTCCTTTACTCACTGGGTGGCCTTGATCAAAGTCTCTTTGGATTTTCCTTATCTGTAAAGCGAAGGGATTAGACCCAATGATGATAACAAAATATTTCAGCACCTACTTGGGATATGTCAGTGAATAAAAAACAAAAGTTAAAATAACAAAAAGTTTATTTGCTTTCTGTCACTGAGTTATGTTGCCTAATCAAAGGGAGACTCAGTAACCATAACAAAAAAGTAAATTATATATAATACATTACAAGGAGATTGGGGAAATGTAGAGCAGGCTTAAGAAGGAAAGTGGGTTGCAGTTTTCAATAAGGTTGTGATTAGGTTAGGCCTCATTCAGAAGGTGACTTTTGAGCAAACACCTGAAGGTGGTGATGGGGAGCCTGCAGTGTACATTCCAGGCAGAGGGAATAACCATTGCAAAGGTCCTGAGGGAGGAGTATGAGGTACTGTATTTTGCCGTGTATAATGTGCACTTTTTTGTCCAAATTTTGAAGGAAAAATAAGGATGTGCATTATATGTGGGTAGTACTAATTCCGTATCTATATAAATGTTTTTAATTCTTTTATTTATACTTGTGCATTAAAAGTGTAACTCTGGAAAGCAATAATGATATCTGCATGCAAAATAATACCCTGGGATAAGATAATTAGTTTTGTTTCTAAATATAAATAAGTAAAAAATTGAATTAAAAAATAAAATTGAAGATTTTCTTTCCTGAAAGTTTGGGCCAAAAATGTGGGTTCACATTATACGCGGGAGCACACGTACGGCAAAATACGGTATGTCTGGCATGTTTGAAGAATAGGAAGGAGGCCAGTATATTTGTTAGTCCTAAAATGTTAGGAGCCTATCTTACTGTTCTACATTTGTAATAAAGCATTTGCCTTTATGAAATGATACTAATGATCACTGTTGTGTGATTCCTAGGTGCCAAATACTGTTCTCTAACAGCTTGACATGTACTATCGTCACAACAACCCTATGAATAGTAGCTGTCATTACCCCCATTTTACAGGTGAGGAAACTGAGGTTCAGAGAGGTTAAGTTACTTTCCCAATGTCATACAAGAGGGTCAGGATTTGAACCCAGACTACCTGGCTGCAGAGGCTGTGCTATTAATTGTTACACCATTCAGCCTCTTTGTAAGATAGCTGTTATCTTTTCTGCCAGAATTGGAGGAAAAAAGGGTATGATGACTTCAGTGAGATTTCTTTAACTTGTGGGATTGATTTTAAATAATGAAAGGAAGGATCTGAGAATTTAAGTTTACTCTTTTCTTGATCTTCTGTTATGTTTTAGATAACCCTAAAATCCCTGAATTTATTGAGTTTGACTAATAAAATACTTGAGGTTCTTAGATAAAAGGTATGCTATACTATTAAGAGTTTTCTAATGATATATTGTTATAAAGAGCTATTATCTTAAGTACTGTGTGTTTTATAAAATTCCCTCTTTATTAAGGGCATAAATCAGCCATTTTCAACCATTTCCATTTCATGGCATACATAAACTAATTACTAAAATTCTGTGGTACACCAAATATGTTTTTTGCTGACCTGACAAAAAGTAGGTGTAATTTTGATTCATTCACATTGGATGGCTATTGTTGTGTTGGCTGTCGTTATTATTTTGGGTTTTTTTTTTTTTTTTTTGACAATCTAAGGGAAAAGGAGGTCAGCACCCCTGACTAAATAGTCAAATAATGCATGTTTTAAAAATTCTTGTGGTACACCACAGTGGTTGAAAATTGCTGGCATAAATTACAATGAATTCCTATGTGTGCGTGCTGACTCCTAACAGGGATGAGCGGTTTCTTGAGACAAAGCATGTTATTCTGCGATTTATTTCTTTTGAATAGAGTTGTTTCACAAAGCATTTTGCTTTAGAAAATTCATTTGTGTGGCCATGTGTTATATACTTTCCTTAGCTAATTAAAAGAATTTCCCCAAGATTTTATTAAGAAAAATTTCAAAGGTACAAAAAACTTGAAAAAATTGTAGAGTGAATACCCAGATAGCTACCAGCTACATTATACAGGTAGCTTTTGCTGTATTTGCTCCAGCTATCCCTTTTGTATTTATCAGTTCATTTGATTTTTCTGGTACATTTCAGAATTAAAGTTGCTAACATCAGTATACTTCATCCTGAAATACTTCATATCATTGACTAGAACTCAGTATTTGTTTCTATTTTTTTTTAGTTTACATTTAAGTGCAGTAAAATGCACAGATTATATATAATTTACTGTGTTTTGGCAAATGATTACACCTGTGTTACCCAAGCCATTATCGATATATAGGACAGAAGTTGTCAAACCTTTTCTGTAATGGTCTAGAATAGTAACTATTTCAGGCTTTGTGGGTTATAGAGTCTCTGTTACAAGGACTCAACTTTCCTATTGTGTGCATGAAAACAGCCATAGGCAGTAATGTGAAAGAATGGGCATGGCTGTGTTCCAATACAACTTTATTCACAAAAACAGGTGGAGGGCTAGATTTGGCCTGCAGGCTATAGGTAGCCTGCCCACCTGATATAGAATACTGCCATTACTGCAGAAAGTTCCCTCATGCCCCATCCCCGTCAGTCCCCACCGAAGTCCACCACTGTGGGCTTTTTTTCACCATAGGTTAGTCTGTTCTAGTCCTTCATATAAATGGAATCATACAATATGTACTCTTGTGTAAGGTTTCTGTCACTCAGTATGTTTTAGATTGATCTATGTTGTGTGTATTGATAGTTTTTTTTTTACTGCAGAGTACTATTCCATTGTATGAATATACCAAGTTTTCCATTCATTTTACTATTCGTGAACACCTGAGTTTTCTAGTTTTCATCTATTAGGAGTAAAGCTGCTACAAACATTCTTTTATAAGTCTTTTTGTTAACATGTGTTCATTTCTCCTGGATAATACCTAGGAGTAGTTATTGCTGGGTCTTCGGATAGGTATTTAACTTTTAAAGAAATAGCCAGTTTTCTGAATTGGCTGCACCATTTTACACTAACACAAGCAGTATATGAGAGTTCCACACCCTCACCAACATTATCTTAACTGTTTTGGTAGGTGTGTAGTAGTATCTCATTGTAGTTTAATTTGCATTTCCCTGATGACTGTGATGCTGAGCACTTTTTTCTGTATTTATTGGTTTTTGTATTGCTGTATCTCTTTCTGAAGTGTCTTTACAGGGCATATGCCCATTTTATTTTGCTTGTTGTTTGCCTTGCTATTATTGACTTAAAGGAGTTCTTATATTCTAGATACTAGTCCTTTGTCAGATACATACTTTACAAATATATTCTCCAGTTTGTGAATTGCTCATTCATTTTTGTAATTTTTTTTTTACCAGACAGGGCACCTTGCCCTGAATCAGTCTACTTAGTGCTAGGGATAGTGTGTGGGTTCTTGACTTTGTGTGGGAAAGATTTCACACTAGTCCAGGTGACTATTAAGGTAACTGATATGTTCCCTATATTAAAGCTGGGGACAGTAAAATGAGGAAAGGCTTGTTAGCATAGAAGTTACAGGAGAGCCTAGGCTTGGCTGCCTTAACTGATTGGGAGGCCTTGGGCACAGGTTCACGGGCTTAGTTTGGGAAGAGCTGCTGCTGCCCATTGCTCCCTGATTGAAAGTCTCTGGATCCCTTACTTTTAGATGTGTGCCTTTGGGGAAAGAAGAGAATGAAGAAGGGGGACAAGGGATTGGTGCAGGCTGTTCCTCAGAGGGAGAGCTCACCTCACCTTGGTGCCTTGCTCTGGGGCCTTTGTCTTGAGGCTTCTATGTCTCTCTTGCAGGTGGGAATCTTAGGGGAGGTCTGGTGGGGGAGGGTTTCAGCAAAATATTCATCAGTTTTGCAGGTGCGCCCTTTCAGGTTCATGGTCTCTACTGATTGTTCAGTGACAGGGCAGGAGGTCATTAGTCATTGTAGCTGCTCCTGGAGCTGAAATACAACTGAAACCTAGATGTTATCATCTCTAGGGAGGTGACCATCTGCACCTGGCTGTAAATTGCTCCACTATTGTGTTCAGCTGTCTATCTCAGTTTCCCTGTTCCACTTGTCAAGGAATTTTCCTAGCTTCTTACTATTCTTATTCTGCCTCAGTTTCATTTGATGAGACAATGTATTTAATCTTGGTGAAGTTTAATTCATCAAAATTTTCTGTTGTCATCAATGCTTTCTGTGGCTTCAGAAACCTTTGCTTACCCCCACATTACAAAGATACTGTCCTATTTTAGGTTTAAGTTTGTAGTCCATTTTTAATTACTTTTTATGAATGTTGTGAGGTAAGGGATCAAAAGTTCTTTTTTTCCTCTCCATATGAACATCCCATTGTTCAAGCTCTAGTTGTTGAAAAGGTTTTCTTTTTCCATGGTACCTTTGTCAACAGCAAAATAACCATATACATGTGGATCTGTTTCTGGACTGTATATCCTGTTGCATTGATCTATTTGTCCATCCATAAGCCAGTGTCACGATGTCTTGATTGCAGTAGCTTTATTGTTTGTCTTGAGGTTAGGTAGTACAAATTTTTTTATTTTGTTTTGCCTTTTCAAGATTCCTTTTGATATTCTAGGTCCTTTGCATTTCCATGCAAATGTTAGAATCAGATGGACAATTTCTACAGAAAGATGTCTAGTGGAATTTTAATAAGGATTATGTAAAATCTGTAGATCAATTTGAAGAGAAATAATATTGTAATAATATTGAATCTTCCAACACAGGAGCATGGCATATTTCTCCATTTATTTATGTTTTCTTTAATTTTTCAGCAATGTTTTGTAGTGTGGAGGTTTTAGCACATCTCTCCTTTTTGTGTGTATGTATGGAGAGACATCTTTTGGTAAACTTATTTCTAAATATTTTGTTTTGACAATACTATTACTAATGGAATTGCTTTTGAGGTTATTTTTTTTTTTTAGTTTTTTTTTTTTTTTGCTGTTTGTATATAAAATAATAATTTTTTTGTGTATTGTTCCTGTGTTCTGTGACTTTGCTACAGTTCAATGTATGCAATATTACTTTTTGTTATTTTTTATGCCTAAGGATTTTCAATGTAAACAATTATATAATCGGCATATAGAGGCAGTTTCACTTAATTCTTTCCCAATCTTTATGCTTTTTATTTTTATTTTCACTGGTCACAAACTTCAGTACAATGTTAAATAGTAAAGAAGTTACTGGATATTTTTGATTTTTTTTAGAGATTTTATTTATTTATTTAGAGAGGGGGAAAGGGAAGGAGAAAGAGGGAGAGAAACATCAATGTGTGGTTGCCTTTCACATACCCCTGACTGGGAATCTAACTGGCAACCCTCTGGTTCTCAGGCCTGCCCTCAATCCACTGTACTACACCAGCCAGAGCTATTTTTTATTTATTTTTTTACATTTTTTTATTGTTGTTCAAGTACAGTTGTCTCCATTTTCCCCCCTCCCCAGACATCTGTCTCCCACCTTTAATCCTACTTCCCTTTGGTTTTGTATGTGTGTTCTTTATATATGTTCCTGCAAACCCTTTCCCCTTTTTTCCCCTTTATCCCCTCCCACCTCCTCTCTGGTTACTGTCAGTTCTTAATTCCACTGTCTCTGGTTGTATTTTGCTCGCTTGCTTGTTTTGTTGATTAGGGTCCACTTATATGTGAGATCATATGGTATTTGTCCTACCCTTTGCTACAGCATGGATGGATCTGGAGAGCATTATGCTAAGTGAAATAAGCCAGGCTGTGAAAGACAAACACCTGCTTATGTTTTAACAATTTCTACCCAAATTTATGTAGGCAATTTTTTTATCCAAATATAATTCATACACCATAAAATTCCCCCTTTGAAAGTATACAATTCAGTGGTTTTTCATGTATTCATAAGTTGTGCAGTGATCACCACTAATTCTAGAATATTTGGAACATTGATCATTTGCCTCTCACTTGCCCCCAATTGAGGACCAGGCCTGCAACCCAGGTATGTGCCCTGACTGGGAAACATCCAGCAAACTTTCCCATTGCTCAGTCCACTGAGCCACATCAGCCAGGGCTCATTCTTCATTCTTGACCCCTAATTCCTAGCCTCCGGCTTTCACTTACCTACTATCTATGTATTTGCTTGTTCTAGGCATTTTACGTAAATGGAATCATACAGTATATGGCCTTTCCTGTCTGGCTTCTTTCACTTATAACTATGTTTTCAAGTTTATCTATGTAGTAGCATGTATCAGTACTTTATTCCTTCTTATTGCCAAATAATATTCCATTGAATAGATTATGATACGTTCTGTATACCCATTTGTCAGTTGATTGTATTTGGGTATGTTCTTTTTTGTTGTTATGAATAATGCTTCTGTGAATATTTGTGTACAAGCTTTTGTGTGAACATTTATTTCTGTGGTGAAATCCTGGGCCATTTGGCAACTCTGTGTTTAACTTTTTGAGGAACTGTCAAATTTTCCAAAGCAGTTTGTCCACATCCTTATCAACACTTGTTATTTGTCTTTCTCATTGTTGCATCCTAGTGGGTATGAAGTGGTATCTCCTTGTGATTTTTATTTGCATTTCCATGAAGGCTAATGATGTTGAACATCTTTTCATATGCTTATGGACCCTTTGTATCTTTTATCTTCTTAGAAGAAATAGGTATTCAAATCCTTGCCATTTTTTATTGTTTTTTTTGGGGGGGGGTCTTTTTATTGTTGAGGTTGTATTCTAGATGCTAGACCCTTATCAGTTATGTGATTTGCAAATATTTTCTCCCATTTTGTGGGTTATCTTTGCACTTAATTGATACTGTCCTATGCAGCATAAATTTTTAAAAACATTGATAAAGTCCATTTATCCATATTTTCTTTTCTTATTTACTCTGCTTTTGTGGTTATATGTAAGAAACCATTGCGTAATCTACTGTCACATAAATTTTCTTCTGTTTACTTCTGAGAGTTTTAAGTTTTAGGTGTTTGATTTATTTGGAGTTATTTTTTATGTAAAGGTTGAGATAGGTGTCCAATTTCATTCTTTTCATGTTGCTATCCAGTTTTCCCAGCTCTATTTATTAAAGACCATCGAATAGACTTGACACCCATGTAGTAAATTAATTGACCATACAAGTATGAGATCTTTGACTTTGTTTTCCTTTTTCAAGACTATTTTGGTTCTTCCTGATCACTTGAATTCTCATACGATTTTAGGACCATCTCATCACATTTTTTTCTAAAAGGTTAGCTGGGATTTTTTAAATCTTTTTTTTAAAGATTTTATGTATTTTTTAGAGAGGGGAAGGGAGAGAGAAAGGGAAAGAAACATTGATGTGTGGTTTCCTCTCGTGCGCCCCCTACCTGGGATCTAGCCTGCAACCCAGGCATGTGCCCTAGACTGGGAATCGAACCAGTGACCCTTTGATTCACAGGTCAGCACTGAACCACTGAGCCACACTAGCCAAGGCAGGTTAGCTGGGATTTTAATAAAGATTGTGTAAACTTTGAATATTACTTTGGGTAGTATTGTCTCTTAATAATAGTGAGTCTTCCAATCCATGAATGTTGGATGACTTTTCCTTAAATTAGGTGTTCTTTATTTCTTGTAGCAACTTTTCATACTTTTCAATATAGAAAATTATATTGCTTTGTTAAGTTTATTCCTAAATTACACTTTTTATATTATTGTAAATAGAATCTTGTTATTTCATTTTTGGATACTTCATTGCTAATGTACAGAAGCATAACTTATATTTGTGTGTTGCTCTTGTACTCTGAAACTTTGTTAAAGTAGTTTATTAGCTCTAGTACTTTTTTGGGAGGATTCTTCAGAATTTTCTCTATATGTCCTATCATGTGGTAAAATGGTTTAATATTTTTCAAATTTTGATATCTTTTATTTTTTTCCCCTCTAATTGCTCTTGGTAATATCCAGTGTCATGTTGAATGGAGCTCATGAGAGGGGACATCCTTGTGTTGTTCCTGATCTTAGTGGGGAAGCTTTCAGTCTTTAACCATGAAGTATGATTTTAGCTGTGGATCTTTCCACATTTAAACAACTTTATTAAGCTATAATTTATTTACAATAATTTGCATATATTTATTAGCATACAATTCAATGAGTTGACAGATGATATGCCACAATAAAGACATTGAACATATGCAAGATCCCTAAACGTTTCTTCTTCCTTTTCAGTATTTTTTGTTTGGTTTATCTAGGGATTTTAATTTATATTCTTAATTCTTATGTTTACATATATTTAATATTGTGTTTAATAGTGTATCATGTAAAAATATAAGAATTGTACAACAACCATTTATTTCCTCCAGGCTTTAAGCTATAGGTGTTTTATATATATTATACCTACCTATATTATAAACCAAACAATGAAATGTTACAGTTTTTTGCCTTAAATGAACATGCATTTTTCAGGAAATTAAAAGAAAAAAATTGAATTTTTTATATTTCTTTTTTATTGTTATTCTATTATAGTTGTCCCAGCTTTTCCCCCTTTGCCCTCTTCTGCCCAGCCCACTACCCGCTCTCACAGTCAATCCCCACTTTGCTGTCCATGTCCATGGGTCCTTCATACGTTATTTGACTAGTCCCTTCCCCTTCTTTCCACCATTATCACCTTTCCCTCTTCCCTCTGGCTACTGTCTATTCCATGTTTGCATGTCTCTGGTTCTACTTTGCTTGTTAGTTAATTTTGTTCATTAGATTCCTCTTATAAATGAGATCATATGGTATTTGTCTTTTGCCAGCTGGTTTATTGCACTTTGAATTTTTCTTATTGATTGTTCCTTTAACATGAAGTCTTAACTCTGCCTAGGCTTGGATCCTGGAGATTTTATTCTATTTTTTAAAAGTTTAATAATTTTATAGTTTTTCGTTTATGATCTCTGTGACCTATGTTAATTTGTAATTTTTGTATAAGGTTTGAGGTTTAGATTGAGAGTTTTTCTTTTTCTTTCCTTTGCCTGTCTATGTTAATTTGTTCTAGTGCCATGCCATTTGTTAATAAGACTATCCTTTTGTTGAATTACTTTTTACATCTTTGTGAAAAGTCAGTGGGGCATATTTTTGTGGATTTTGATAGAAATTACATTCTGTATATAAAGTGGGGAGAATTGATATGT
This sequence comes from Anoura caudifer, assembly GCA_004027475.1. NCBI lineage: Eukaryota > Metazoa > Chordata > Mammalia > Chiroptera > Phyllostomidae > Anoura > Anoura caudifer. The sequence goes on from PVKU01006409.1 coordinate 22,518, forward strand.
TGATAATGTTGAGTCTTTTGGTATATGAACATGGTATGTCTCTCCATTTATTTAGGTCTACTTTCATTGCTTTTATTAGCTAAGTTTATCCCTAATTAATTTTCTTTGGGGGAATTGTAAAATTTCAATTTCCATGTGTTCATTGTTAATACATAGAAATGCAGTTGATTTTTATGTGTATGTGCTATGAACTTGTTGAACTTATTGTTAGTTCTAAGAGGGTTTTGTTTTTCCTGATAGAATCCTTGGGACTTCTTCATGTAGACAATCATGTAATCTCCAAAGTAGAGACAGTTTAATCTCTTTCTAATTTATATGCCATATATTTCTTATTTTTCTTTTACTGTGCTGGCTAGAATTTCAGTTACTGGGTAGAATAAGAATGGTAAGAATGAATGTGCTTACTTTGTTCCCAGGCTTAGGGGAATGCATTAAGTCTTTCACCATTAGGTATGACAAAAGGTACAGATTTTTCTAAACATGCTTTTTATCAAGTTGAGGTAGTGCCCCCCTATTCCTAACTCTTGAAGAAATGCCTTTTCTGAGTTAATATGATCATATGATTTTTATTTCACATATTAATAAGTGGATTGCATTGAATGATTTTGAATGTTGAACCAGCCTTGCATCCTTGGAATAAACCTATTTAGTCATAATATGTATACATTGTATACTTTGTATACATTGCTAGATTCAATTCATGAGAGAAATGTCTGTTTCTCAGTAGTATCTATTATCTGTTAGTCAGTAGTTTATTTCTTCTGTTTCTATGTGTTTGCTAATTTTCTCTAGAGTTTTGACCAGTTGTTGAGAGTAGGGTTGAAGTTCCTAACTATAATTGTGGATTTATGTATTTCTCCTTTTAGGTCAGTTGTTTTCTTCCCACTTGTTTGAAGGTCTTTTGTTTGGTACATCCACATTTAGGGTGCTATGTGTTTTTGGTGGATTGATCTTTTTATCATTATGTTATATCTCTCTTTATCCTTAGTAATTTTCTTTCCTCTGAAGTCTACATTATCTGATATTATACATATACCCCTGCTTTCTTTTGATTAATGTTAGCATATCTTTTTCTGTTCTTCTACCTTGAACCTATGTATCTTGTGTTTGAAGTTAGTTTTTTGTAGACAGCCTATAGTTAGTTTTTATCCACTCTACCAATGTCTTCCTGTTAATTGGTATATTTAGACCATTTACATTTAAAATATTTTTTAATATCTTAGGACTAAGTCTGTCATTTTAGTATTTTGTTTTTGTTTATTCCCTATGTTTCCGTTTCCTCTGTTTCTTCTATTCTTGCTTTCCTGTGAACTACTTGCAAGCTTTTTAAGATTCCTTCTTGTTATATTTATACTGTTTTGAGTATATTGTATTGTATTGTATTGTATTTACATAGTAGTTGCTCTAGGCATAACTTAACACACTCTACTGGTATCGACATTTTACCACTTCATGTTAAGTATTGAAATGTTACTTTCATTAGACACCTTTACCCTTTCCACTGTTAAAATATATAATTATTTGAAGTATTTCTTTTACATATTTATGCACACTATGTGAGGGGGGACCCCCAAAATGGAGTTATCACCTTCTGGAAGGTGGGCCCCTTGTAGTTCAGGCGGTTCATGCTAGGTGAGTGTTCTAGGAACCCATCTGTATCAGTGTACCTGCTGGTGTTATTGTGAGGGAGTGTGTTTGGCTTCAGTGAAATTTTTGGGGGAAGATTCTTTGAGTGTATTTTCCCATTTCATGATGGGTGATTTAGGAGCCCAGTTGCCCCACCCTCCCTGCTCTAGCTTCCCTGAAGCTTTGAGGGAAAAAATTCCTCAAAGGGAAACGTTTTGCCAATGTAGAAAAGATGAAAGAAAAAACGGCAGAAGCACTTTAAAGACATCAAAATTGATGAGTTCAAAGACTGTTTTGAGCAGTGGAAAAATGTCTTGATAAGTATATAGAATCAAATGGAAAGTCCTTTCATGGTGACTGAAGCTTAAACATGTAAGAATAAATACACAATTTTTTGGGTATAAATTCTTTTTTTGGTTCCCTGTTTGTAGATGTTATAAATTTTGTCTTCACCATTAAATATGTAAGAAACTTATAACAAAAATAGCCTACTACATTTTACCCTCATTTTTACCCATTGCATTGTTTTTCTTTTCTTTCTGAAATTCAAAGCCTGCTCCTATTTCCTTTCTTTTTGGAATGCCTTCTTCAGTCATTAAGGATAAATCTGATAGCAATGGCTTATTCTATCTAGTTTTCTTATGTCTGAGCATGTGTTTTTTTTAAATATATTTTATCGATTACGCTATTACAGTTGTCCCATTTTCCCCCTTCATTCCCCTCCACCCTGCACACCACTTCCACCCACACTCCCCCACTTAGTTCAAGTCCATGTGTCATAAGGGCTTTAGCTTCTACATTTCCCATACTATTCTTGCTCTCCCCCTGTCTATTTTCTACCCACCGCCTATGCTACTTGTTCTCTGTACCTTTTCCCCCTCTCTCCTCCTCCCACTCCCCTGTTGCTAACCCTCCATGTGGTCTCCATTTCTGTTAATGTTCTAGATGTTTGCTTAGTTTGCTTTTGTTTTAGCTGTGGTTGTTAATATCTGTGAGTTTGCTGTCTTTTTACTCTTCATATTTTTTATCTTATTTTTAGATAAGTCCCTTTAACATTTCACATAATAAGGGCTTGGTAATGGTGAACTCCTTTAACTTGACCTTATCTGAGAGGTGTTTTATCTTCCCTTCCATTCTAAATGAAAGCTTTGCTGGATAGAGCCATCTTGGATGTAGGTCCTTGACTTTCATGACTTGGAATACTTCTTTCTAGCCCCTTCTTGCCTGCAAGGTCTCTTTTGAGAAATCAGCTCACAGTCTGATGGGAACTCCTTTGTAGGTGACTGTCCCTTTATCCCTTGCTGCTTCTAGAATTCTCTCCCTCATTTTAATCTTGGCTAATGTAATTATGATGTGCCTTGGTGTGTTCCTCCTTAGGTCCAACTTCTTTGGGACTCTCTGAGCTTCCTGGACTTCCTGGAAGTCTATTTCCTTTGCCAGATTGGGGGAGTTCTCCTTTATTATTTGTTCAAATAAGTTTTCCACTTGTTGCTCTTCCTCTTCCCCTTCTGGTACCCCTATAATTCGGATGTTGGAACGTTTAAAGATGTTCTGAAAGTTCCTAAGCTTTTCCTCATTTTTTTGAATTCTTCTTTCTTCTGTTCTGTTTGTTTGTTTGTTTCTTCCTTCTGGTCCACTCCATTGATTTGAGTCCCAGTTTTCTTCCCATCACTATTGGTTCCCTGTGCATTTTTCTTCATTTCACTTAGTGTAGCCTTCATTTTTTCATCTAATTTGCAACCAAATTCAACCAATTCCATGAGCATCCTGATCAGCAGTACTTTGAACTGTGCATCTCATAGGTTGTCTATCTCTTCGTCGCTTAGTTGTATTTTTTCTGCAGCTTTGATCTGTTCTCCTGTTTGGGTCATTTTTTTGTCGTGTTGCATCTGTTACATATGAGGGGCAGAGCCTTTGGTGTTCACCAGGGCGAGCCAACCCAGTTGCTGGGTTATGACCTTGTATGTGGAGGCGGGGTCCGAGAGTGAACAATGGCGCTTGCTCTGCTCTATGTGAGATTTCAGTCCCTTCCGTGCTTCCCCCAAGCAAACCTGACCTTTCTGGTGCTGATTCCTGTATGGGTGGGCTTGTGTGCATTCTAGGACCCTGTGGGTCTCTCCAACAAACTCTCCTGTGAGGCTGGGAGTTTCTCCCAGCTCCTTATTCCATACAGGTGATTTCAATCGGTGTTTTGAGGCTTTACTTCCCCGCTCTGGGATCCTGGGTTTCTCTGTTTGTCTCACTCCCCAGTTTTGCCAGGTTTATCTGCATGTGAATGTGTAACCGGGTCAGGAAGCCGACTTGCATGTGCCGGGCTTCACAATCACCTCCTTGCTGGGTCTGCCTGTAGCCATCCCGCCCCCTGAATCTGCCCGCTGCCTACTTGCGCGCCCGGGGTTTGTCTGCTGCTGCTTTGTGCACCCGGTGCTACTGCTTCCGTGACCCCTCTCCATCCAGCTGCCCTATGCCCCCAACTCTGCCCCTCCTACCAATCTGGATGAATGTGTCTATTTTAACCCCTTGGTTGTCGGACTTCCATACAGTTCAATTTTCGGTCAGTTCTGTTTGTTACTTTGTTTCTTAATTGTTGTTGTCCTTATTTTGGTTGTACGAGGAGGCACAGTGTGTCTACCTATGCCTCCATGTTGGCCGGAAGTCTCTGAGCATGTGTTTTTTTATTCATTTCCTGATATATAATTTGCTTGATAATAACATTTTTTTTCCTTTCAAAACTTGAAAAATGTTTTGCCACGTCCTTCTGGCCTCTGTTTGCAGATGAGAAATTTGCTGTCATTCAAATTAGCGTTTCCCTATTAGTTATATGTTGTTACTTAGTACTTTCTGTTAAAATTTGATTTTCAGTTTAATTGTGTTATATCATGTTCTGGATTTCTTTGGGTTTATCCTTTTTAAATTTCGCTCAGCTTTATGTATCTATTTTATGCCTTTAGACAAATCTGGGGAGTTTTCAGTCATTATTTCTTTGAATTTTTTTTTGCTCCACATTCTTGCTTGTGTCCTTCCAAGACTCCAGTTATATGAATTTTCAACCTTTTTCTGTTCACAAGTTAGAGGCCCTGTTCATTTTCTTTCAGTCTTTCTTTCTGTTGTTCAAACTGATTAAAAAAGTGTTAATTTGTTCTCAAGTTTACTGGTTTTCTTTTCTGTCATTCTCAGTCTTCTATTTAGTCACTTTTTTTAAAAAAGATTTTATTTATTTGTTTTTAGAGAAGGAGCAAGGAGGTAGAAAGAGAGAGAGAGAAACATCAATGTCTGGTTGCCTCTCATGTGTCTCCTACTGGGTACCTGGCTCACAACCAAGGCATGTTCCCTGACTGGGAATCAAACCAGCAATCCTTTGCTTCACAGGCCGGCACTCAATGCACTGAGCACACCAGCCAGGGCAGTTTTTAATTTACATTATTATATTTCTCAGTTTAATTTTTTCCTATCTGTTTTTTGTAAGTTCACTTTGTCTTGAGGTTTTCTATTTTTCTTTTGTTTCCAGATAAATAATAATTACTCACTGAGCCTTTTTTTCTAATATCTGCTGTATAATCTTTGTCAGATAATTCCAACATCTGAATCATCTTGGTATTAGTGTGAACTGATTTTCTTTACTCATTTGAGTTCTGATTTTTCTTTTTCTTGGTATGGCAAGTGACTTATTTATTGTATCCTGAACATTCTGGATACAGTTAGAGACTTTTTATCACATTTAAATCTATTTTAGCAGACACTTGCCCTGTTAAAGTTAGCCTGTAGATTCTATCCTACTTCATGGGCTGTAGTTCTAATGCTAATTTAGGTTTTTTTGGCTCTTGTAAGGTTATTTGGGTCTTCTCTGTCTTCTGGTTATGGCTACACACTTGCTGGATCCTGTTGGTATTTCCTGCAGGATTGGAGGTGGTCTTCTGGGCTTTCAAGTGTTAGATACAGGGAGTAGGGCTATGGAAGTAATGAAAGTACTTACCTGGCCTCTATCTAATGCTGTTTAGTAGAAGATCAGCAGTTGTGGGGTCTGCATGGCTCTTTACTACTAGGTAGAGGTTTGGGACATAATGCCCTTAGTTGCCTTTTGTCCTTGGGTAAAGGGTCATGGATGCCTGGCCTGAACTTTACACTACCGAATGGTGTGGTACACCATAGCTTCCTGGGTCTGGAAGGCTCTATGTTATCATAGTGCTGCCTCTTTTTCTTCAGTCTTGTAAGACTATGGGCTTTCTTTTGAGTTTTAGCTTTTATAGGGCTTGCCCACAGGAGAAAAGCCTAAAAATGGTAAACTCATCTACTGACCAAGTAGTGCCTTCCTGCCAGTTTCTATCTGCTTTTGTTTGCCTTCTTATGACTTCAGGCAGTTTTTTAAAAAATACTTGCCTGGGACTTTTTTTTGGTATCTACAGGGAGTTTGATTTGATGGGATTGTTACTAAAAGTAGAACCTTTCTTTCTTAATTTTTGTTGTTGGAAAATATCATCCCTGGCTTAATTGAGGTAACCTCTATATGCCCATCAGTAAACCCTGAAGAGTACCTGACAAAGTAATCGAGTGAGTTTCTGATTTTTTTTTTTTTTCTGCTTAGGGAAAGGCGAGAGGACTCTTGAGCTGAAATAGCAAGTTGTGCTTATATTTTGTGTCTGTGCCCCAATAAAACTGAAAATTCTTTGTAGCAAGATCTGTACCTGATTTATCTCTATTCCTAGTATCTAGCACAGAGTTTGACACAAATACTTACTTGTTGAACTGTTTGTTGAATAAATTAATAAATAAGAATTGCTTGGGATATTACTATCAGCCTGCTGTCAGTGAGAAAAGGATCCTTTGTTGATGTTTATCATTCTTGCTGCTTAGTCAGGACTTCTAATTTGGTAATGAACCTGTATAGGTGGACAACTTAAGATCTGTTCGTATTTCTCCGTTTTATTGCCCCATGTGGCAAAGGACTCATGAATATAAGAGACACAAAACGAATCATGGGTTCAGATGTGTCAGTCATGGTTTTGATTTATTTGTCCAATAATATGGAAAACCACTTACACTGATATTTTTATCTACCACTAAGGTCAGCATTTCTAACCTGTTCTGTGATGTATTAGTACTAATGCATTAGTACTTTTGATGGTTGAGGTTGATTCCATTTCAGTTGACATTGTGGTCTAACCAAACATTTGTTCAGAAGGTTTCATTTTCAGCCTCTGGAGAAAAATACTAAACCTCAGCAATTTTCCATGCACACTACAGTGTTTGAGTTGTCTCTATACAGTACAGTGTTTGAGTATCACTTTAATTCTCAACCATGGTATTTGTATTATTTTTAAAAATCTTTTTCTCATTACTTTAATTACATAAGTAATATGCCACTATATATTCCTGGCAAAAATTTAAAACAATGCAGAGAAGTCTTACTTGACCCTTTTCTTCCCTGTGTCCTCCTATTGCCTTCTATCATCAGTTTGGTGTGTGTTCTTTCAGATTTTGTTTCAGTGTAGTTACATATGTAGTTATGTACCCTTAGACTGTGTAGTATTGTTTTCTGGTTTGGTGTTTGTCTTTAAGCACATAAAAGAGATCTCACTATATATGTCACTTTGTATTTTTTTGTTTTTATTTTATTGTCAGGAGTTTTTATTTATTATATTTTTAGATAGTGGGGAAGGGAGGGAGAAAGAAAGGGAGAGAAACTCAGTGTGTGTTTGCCTCTCGCACTCCGCCTACTGAGGACCTGGCTTGCAACCCAGGCATGTGCCCCGACTCTGAATGAATCGTGACTTTTGGGTTCACAGGATGGCACTCAATCCACTGAGCCACACCAGCCAGGGCCCTTTGCCCATTTTTTAATTGGATTATTTGTCTTCCTGGTGTTGAGTAGTATGAGTTCTTTGTATCTTTTGGGGATCACACCCTTGTGGGAAGTGTCATTGGCAAATGTGTTTTCCAAATATGGTTGGTTCCCTTTTCATTTTGATGATATTTTCTTTAGCCATGCAGAAGCTTTTTAATTTGATGGCACTGTTTTTCAGTTTAATGTAGAGTAGATGTGTGCATTCCTTGTTACCATGTTAATTCAGCATCCTAGAATTGTTTTATCTGCATGAATAATGTGCATTAACACTATAAGGGAAAGGTGACTGATTTTTATTATTGCTAACATTTTGCATTGATAACTAGGAACAAATGCTTCCTTTAGGGTTTTGTTGATAATTGTTTTTAGAAGCACTTACAGGATTGTACAGGTATCAGACTTTGAAGGCATCAGGAGTCAGTAAAATATATAATGTATTTATTGTTTTCACAGAAAAATGTACGTATTAGCATACCTGAGTTGTGTATTTTAAGATTACTCTGGAAATTGTGGGGGTTTTTACCTTTATTTTATTTTTTTATTATTTTTCAAGTACAGTTTTCTGCCTTTTCCTCCCACCCTTCCCCACCAACCCACCCTCCTCGCCTCCCTTCCCCATTTCAAGCCTCCCCTTGTTGTCATATGTTCTTTATAATTGTTCCTGTAAACCCTTCACCTTTTTCCCCTTTTATCCCCTTCTTTCTCCCTTCTGATCACTGTCAGCTTATTCTCAATTTCAATGTCTTTGGCTGTACTTTGCTTGCTTGTTTGTTTTGTTGATTAGGTTCATGTTAATGGTAAGATCATGTGGAAATTGTAGTTCTTATTAACATTTTCTATTTTACTACTGTTTCATAGCTGATCTCAGTAGAATAATTTTTAGCTCCACATTTTTAATCAGTGAAGTAATTAATAACCTTATGCTTCAGACATAGTGATTTTAATTCTAACCAAACTGTTTCAGACCCAGAAAGGTAGTTACTGAAGATACCAGTGCCTTTGAGGTGTTTACTTTGTTTCTGGTTATGTTTCTATTGTACTGTTTTTAAGACAGTACAGAAACTGTACCAAGAATGGAGTTTGTTGATGTTTATAATGCCGATATTAATTGGCAAAAGAATCACCATGTTCATTTTGTTGAGAAACACCCATAGGCCTACTGTGTATGAATATGACTAAAACAATCAAGTTTATTCTGGCAAAGACAGTTTAAATATATCATGGACCCATTTTTCTGAGGTATTCTAAAGACATAAATCTTATATTTAGGGAGCTGACACTGAGGACCAGACAGTGTCATCTTATTTAATCTTCACTGTAACTTCCTCTATAAAGTAGTTAATTCCATTAAATGAAAATCTTTGGGTAAAAATTGAGAATTAAAGTTATGTCTGGTTTCTCTAGAGAGAATCATTCTGGCTTCCATGGTATTAGGCCATTTATATAAAAATGCTATTTAGTACAATTGTGTTTTTATATGAAATTAACTTACTCTAATTAAAGGGAAATTGCTCTAAGTATTGGGTATGTTTGCTGAACATTGTTTAAAAAATGTTCCCAAAAGGCACATTTTCCTTAGTATAGCTTTATAATGTCAGGGGACATTAGTCATTTAGATTGATTTACAGGGACATTATTCAGCTTTCTTTCTTTTGTAATGTAAATTAGTCAAAACATTGAGCATTTTGAAGAAATGGGGAGGTTTCTGGTTGATCTCATTCTCCAGGAAGGAACCAACCTCTGAAATAGCAGCACAGTTGAGATCTTCAATTTGGGAGATTGGCAGAATGAGAAAAGAGACTGATTATCTGTGGGTTACTGTTATAAGGTATTTAAGGAAAAGGGAAACAATTGTTTTGGGTTGGGTAGTATGAAAGGTGTTTTTTATTTTATACTATACATATAACATTCTCACTTTTTATGTGTACAGTCAATTTTGAAACACAGTTTTAACAATTTGGACAATACCGATTGCAGGTTTTAGTTTATAGCACCAGTTTTTTTTACCAAAACTTTCCTATTTTTGATTGTTAAGTTTTGCTAAGTGACTCTGTAGTTTACAAAATGGCTTTGTGTAATTTTTCAAGATTACTTTGATGTGCTATTTTTGATTCTTTGGGTATCTGAAACTTACCTTTCATATACATTCAGAAGTTAAATTCAATTTGGCTGGGTAGAAAAAATATCAGTTGACCACCTTTTGTTTCCTTTTACAAATTATTTTATACTATTGACTTCTAGTTAATGCTGAAGAAGAGAAACCTAAAGCCAGTCAGAATTTTGGTTCCTTTTTCCTCCCGAGTGTTTGTATGTGGCATTTGTTTTCCTCATAAGTGAAAAATTTGTTGTATATCTTTTAAATGTCTTATTATGGTTCTTTTATTTCCTCTTATGGCAGCAGATTTTAAAAACAACTTCTTATAAGATTTTATTTATTTATTTTTAGAGAGGGGAAGGGAGGGAGAAAGGGAGGGAAAGAAACATCAATGCATGGTTGCCTCTCAAGCACCCACTACTGGGGACCTGGTCCAGAACCCAGGCATGTGCCCTGACTGGGAATCAGACCAGTGACTCTTTGGTTTGCAGTCTGGCACCCAATACACTGGGCCACACCAGGCAAGGCTAAATATGTTTTAAAAATACATAAAAGAAGAAATTTGAAATTATCTGTTATCCCACCTCTCAGAAACAAAACTTTTAATGTTTTTCAGACATTTTTATGCATGTATTTATACAAATACATTTTTTATATTTATTTCATCAGAATAAGATCATACTAGCTTTTTAAAGAATTTTTTAATTGGCAATTTGTCTTTATTTGTGGGGAGTATACTTCCCAGAATACTGAATAGCTCAGTTAATTCCTTCTTTTTCATCTCCAATATGCATCGTCACTTCTGCTACTTAAAAAAAAATTGTTGTTCTCTCTAAATTCCTGTAGAAAGCTTGGAGGGCCATGACAGTAGCAGTGCCTAATCAATTTACTGGTTGTTACAGACCTTGATAACTCAACTGAGGGCAGATATTATGGGGAAAGTGTGAAGTATAAGTCTCCTTTCAGTTAAGTTCCCTTTCATGAGGTGATTCCTAGGGAGAACTTGGAGTTAAGCCAAGGTAATTTTTTTCTTCAATCCAGTTTTATCTGCCTTATAATTAATGTTGTTTCTATTCCCCTTTATTGTCAGTACCTGTGGTGCTAGTATGTTTTCCTTTTTTCTTTTTCTGCCTGTTTAATAGCCATGGTATCATTATGTGAATCTATCCGAGGAACTCTGCTGTGGATAAGTTATTTCTTAGGATATATTCATTTTTCAGAATCTAAGGTTGGCTAAGAATCAGGCTTAGATACACAGTGACTTCATAGATGAAATGTTCTTTTTTTAATAATATTTTATTTATTTATTTTTAGAGGGGAAGGGAGAGAGAAAGAGAGGGAGAGAAACATCAATGTGTAGTTGCCTCTCACACGCCCCATACTGGGGACATGGCCTGCAACCCAGGCATGTTTCCTGAATGGGAATCGAACCAGTGACCCTTTGCTTCTCATGCCAGCACTCAATCCACTGACCCACACCAGCCAGGGCTGAAAGGTTCTTTATAAATATAGAACTGTAAAAATGGGCATTCATGCACACTGATAATTTTCTTTAATTTTAAATAAGCAATACTTTCATTGTTAAATAGTATACATAGCATACATATAGGTTTGAGCCAGTTTGTACCTTTAGTTAGATCTGTGTTTGAAGGCTGACTCTTTGAAAGGTATTAATTTATTTTAGCTTTGGCTCTTTCAGTTTATAAAATGAAGTTTTAATATGTCTGTTTTTCATTTGCAACTTACTTTGAAATGCATTATACGTAAGATGTGTTGATGGATAAACACATTAATACAAATTTAGTAAAAGGCTGTAGTTAGTGGGTGGTAGATATATGAGTTTTCACTGAAGAGTTTATTCAACTTCTCTGTCAGGAAAAAAAATGCCTATCTTACAGGCATGTTAAGATTAGATGAGATATATGTGAGAAATGCCTGGAATGCAATAAGTGCTCAGTAAATAGTGGTTGTCTCTTTGTGGGAGAGACATGTTTTTGTAATGTTGATAATACAATACTAAGTTTATGAAATGTTTAAAATACTTCCTAATTTTACTGGTCTCCTTCACTCCAGAATAACTGAACGAGAATCTCTGGAATGTTGTGCATGAGTTTAGATTTTCTTTTTTTCTATTTCCTTCTCCACTTCCCCCTTTCTCCATTTCTTCTTCCCTTGCCTCAATTTTATAAAGTGTATCTAGGGTAGAGAACCACTGATGGGAGGACAGCAAATAACAATAAAGGAGAAAGAGGAGCTAGGAACTTAAAATAAAAGAAGAGCCCCCATTTTGCTTCAGTACTCTTTGAAGTTGTTTATCTATTCATTCATTTTCTTTTACAGACTCAGTTTTTGCCTCCATCAGTTACAGCCTCAGCTTTGTCATTGGAAAAATGAAGATAATGCCTACCGCCTAGACTTGTCATTCAGTTGTTATATTTAGTTAAATAATGCATATAAGTTCTTAACACTTAATAAATGCTCAAAGTAGTGTTTGTTTTGTTGCTATAATAAAAATAAAAATTATAAAAATGAGAACATAATAGTGAAAGATATTGTTGAGCAGCCATTTCATTTTTAGGTATTGGTAAGGCACTGGAAATATTGTGATAAATATTACAGGTATGGCCTCTTCCCTCCAAGAGCTCACAGTATCATTGGGAGAAAGATCTAGAAACAAGTTAAAGAGAGAGCTTCAAATGCCAATATAGAAAGGACAGAATAGTATGGCCCATGGAATGTTGGCCTAGTTTTGCTTCTCATTTTGGCCTTGTCCCAGTGTGCAAGTGTCCAGAGGTACTTTAGTTTTATTGAACTTTTTGCTAGGAAGTTATCAAGGTCTCAGGTATCCAGATATCACCGTCTCTTAGGAAAATGGATTGGTGCCTTTCATTTGGATTTCAAGGTGAGGGGTAGGGCAGAGATGAACACAACATATACCATTCCTACCTTCTACTTTCTCCTCTATCCTAGTGAACCCCTACTGAGGGTTTTTAATAGATAAATTATATTAGCTTCTAATTATAGGTTAGGTAGTTAGCTCTTAAGTATAATCACTGTTTAAACATTGAAAGCAAATACTTTGACAAAGACTTTTTTTGTACATGCAAGAGTCACCATAATGTAGCCAATATAACAAATGTTTATTACAGAATTTTGAAAGAATTATGGTGGGTCCTAGCAAGATGGACCAGTAACATTGTGCCCTGAAGCATAAATCTGGAGGCAAAGCCTATGTATTAAGAGAAACAAAACATAGATGTTATGACAACAATCTGGAATTATATTTTATAATTACTTGTTATTATTAACAGGATTATTAATGGTACTTGTGGTAGCCAACAGAATCATGGCTAATGGTTTGGTTTATCTGCTTTTTTACATGATAGTTTAAATCAATTTCTGTCATAATATTTCTAGAAGTTTCAAAACCAACATTTAAAAATATATGCAGGGCCATTTTTATACATGTGTTTCAATTTTAGGGAAATGCTTCATTCTTTATTTTGTCTAAAACTACTATAATGTGCATTGAAATAATGAGTAGAGGTTTCAAGATGGATGTAGGGTAGCTAGAAGCTCTGTTCGCTTCCTTCCAGATCTGGATTGGACTTGCAGATAAACTGTGGAGTATTCATTTATGAAAAAAATCAGTTGCAGCATAGTTGATCTGGAAATTTATAAACAGGGGCACGGAGAAAGATGGCAAGAGACAAAGACCAGCGCGCGCGGGTGCACACACACATAAGTATGAAGACTAAGAAGCCAGGGCAAGGGTGTGGAAACTCATTTGCACTGGGGTCACATCAACCTCATGGTTGCCTTCAAAGGGCCGAATGTAATTTTAGGACTGTGTAAATGTAAGTACTCCTTAACTAGGGGCAAAGGGCAAGGACCTGAGCACTGCTGCTGGGCAGAAACAAGGTGCCAGGCCTGATAAAACGAGGTGGAGGGCTGGATTCGGCCCATGGGCCTTGTATTTGCCAAGTATAAACTAAGGGATACTTTGAAGGGGAACTCTGTTCCCCTGGCAGTGTGGGGTCTCAGCACCACACAAGGGTCCCAGCCCCATACAAGGGTCCCCAAACAAGAAACAGGAAAGGTAGCTTGTGTAGCATTGTGCAGTAGGGAGTAATGGGGATTCAGTCCATCTGGGAGATTCTGAGTGTACCATCCCAGGAAAGGAAGGAGGCCATTGTTATGACACTGGCCTGGGAAATTTGCGTCATCTGACTGCTGGCGGGGGTGGGGGGGGGCGGCTGATCAATATACCCTGCGATAATTTGAAGGGCCTTCTGTTCTCTTAATGGAATTTGGGCAGAAAACTAGTCAGAGTCTGGGCAGTGAGGCTTGAGGAAGAGGACTGCTCAAGTCCTGAGAGAGGCATAGTGTCTCCCACCTAGGGTGACACTAGGTCAGCCCCAAGTCAAAGGAAAATGATGGTGCTGGACTGAAAATTTGGTCCTGCTCTGCTCAATTAGACTGTGGAGGAGTGGGACATTTGGCCCTGAGACTGGTTGGGGCTGGGAGTTTTGGTCAACCCTTTTGTGGCTGACCACATGGAAAGATTTTCTTTCTTTCCTTCATTTTCTCCCTGCCCTGCCCTGCCCTGCCCTGCCCTACCCTACCCTATCCTACCTTCCCCCTTTTCCTTTCTTTTCTTTCATCTCCATCTGCTTGGATGTGCAGTGTGTAGGTGCCAGCAAGTCACACAGAGCCTTATTTTTGAGATTGCATCTCACAGGTTATCTGTGAGTAAGATGGGCAGGGGCTGGGCATTATAGTTTCAATATGGGGGAGCAGAGCCAGCTCCCTAGTGAGTTCAGCATGTGCAGTCACACAGTGGAGAAGGAGTGCCCACCCCTGCCTCCTTCTGAGTGAGGGTACCAATCTCAATTCTGTTTGAATCACCCTGTCATGTCCTGGTTACCCCCACTGAGCACATTTGATTGGGGAAGGGACAGCAACTCAGAGTGGGAAGATTCTAAGGGTGAGACCCTAGGCAGACCGAACCTCTGGACTCTAGAGGCCCCACCTGCTGGTCTACTAGAAACTTTTCCCTGAAAAACTTGCAGAGGGCAATGTAGTAGGGACTGCACTTGATGCTGACTTGCTACAGAACACCTGTTGGGCAGCCCTGGGCTGGTCCAGCAAGTGGCCAGCTCCTGAAAACCATACAGCAAAATTGAAAGAGCTCCAAATTCAGCATGTCCAGAGACTAATTGCCCCATGCACAACAAACTGCTGAGGCAAACCACAGCTTTTTGTTTTTCAATCTTTATTTTCTCTTTTTTTACCTCATTTTTTTTGCTTTCATGACTCTTATTCTCTTTCTCGTATTCTCACTGTATTTTTTTCTATTTCTGTTCTTCCCATTTTCCTGTCATATTCTTTGAGTTCATTTTCTTTCCCTACATATATATTTTTAAGATTATATTTATTTTTATAGAGAGGGGAAGGGAGGGACAAAGAGAGGGAAAGAAACATCACCATGTGGTTGCCTCTTACATGTCCCCAACTGGAGACCTGACCTGCAACCCAGGCATGTGTGTGACTGGGAATCAAATCAATGACCTTTCAGTTTCCAGGCCAGCACTCAATCCATGAGCCATACTAGCCAGGGTTATTTCCCTATGTATTTATTTTTATCTATATTTTCTTTCTCTTCATATTATCTTTTCTGTTTCTTTTCTTCTCTAATTCTTTTTGTATGTCTTTTTTATTTTACTTTTCTTCTTATTTTATTGTCTTTTTTTCTTTTTCTTCTTTTGCCTCTGTTTTCATTTCTTCTTGTTGTTTTTGTTGTTGATGTTTGTTTCTGTTTTGTTGAGTTGTTTTTGGCTTTGTTTTTGTTTGGTTTGCACCTGGATAACAATTTGTTGAACCGCACAGTCAACCAGCCTGAGGGTCAAGATATCCCATGAACAGGACAATGGCAAACATGAGCCAATTACAACAGGAGGTCCCACATAAATCACACAATGATCATTTCTAGAGCACCTACCTCAGGTGACCAAGGAGAGTGCACCACTGAGTCCCAGAAGATACCTACTACAGAACCCCCCCTCCACCAAGACTGGGAGTCATAGAAGTTTTATTTAATACATAGAAACAAACACACAGAGAGCTAAAATAGGGAAATAAACATCTTAAATAAAAGAATAGGAGAAATATTTTAGGAAAAGAACTAAATGAAATTGAGGAAGCAACTGATTATACAGAGTTCAGAGTATTTATAAGGATGCTCAATAGCAGGAACAGTACATAGGAACCATGAAAAATATCCAGTCAGAAAAAAGAATAACATGTCTGAAATGAATACAGTGTAAGGAATAATCAATAGGTTGGATGAAGCAGAGGATCAAATTAACAAATTAGAAGATGTGGGAAACAAAACCACTCAATCAGAGTAGCAGAAAGAAAAAAGAATTAGAAAACACAGGACAGTTTAAGTGATCTTTGGAACAACATGAAATATAACATCTGTATCATAGGGTTACCGAAAGGAAAAGAAAGAGAGCAAGGGGTAGAGAAACTCTTTGAAACAATAATACCACAAATATTCCCTAATCTAGTGAAAATGTCACACAAGTTCAGGAAGAACAAAGAGTCCCCCATCAAGATACATCATAATTACAGTGGCAATGGGTGAAGACAGAAAAAGAATTTTAAAGTCAACAAGAGAAGAAACAGTTACCTAAAACAAGCTGCCATAAGGCTGTCATGTGATCTCTCAATAAAAACACTTCAGGCCAAGCCCTACATGGTGTGGCTCTGTGGATTGAGCACAGGCCTGTGTGAAGAAAAGGGTTGCTGGTTCGATTTTCAGTCTAGGGCACATGTCTGGGTTGTGGGCCAGGTCCTCATTGGGGGAATGTGAGAGGGAAGCACACATTGATGTTTTCCTCTCTCCCCCTCTGTAAGAATAAATGAAACACTTCAGGCCAGAAGGGATTGGCATGAAGTATTAAACGTGATGCAAAATAAGGACCTGTCACCAAGAATACCCATGCAGCAAGGCTATCATTTAAAATTGAAGGAGAAATAGCTTTCCAGATCAAAAAAGGTTAAAAGTTGTTCATTACAACCAAACCAGCATTGGAAGAAATGTTAAAGGACCTGCTTTAAGAAGAAATGGAGGATCATAAGCACAATGAAAAAAAGTGACAATAAGTACCTATTTATAATCACCTGAAATGTAAATAGATTAATTGCTCCAATCGAAAGACATGGAGTAACTGAATGGATAAGGAACGTGACCCATATATGGCATCTACAAGAAACCCACCTGAAAACAAAATCTTTACACAGGCTGAAAGTGAAGTGCAGAGGAAAATATTCCATGAAATGGAAACAAACAAAAAAAGGCTAGGGTAGCAATACTTCTGTCTCACAAAATAGACTTCAAAATAAAGGCCATAACAAGTGACAAGAAAGGCCACTATGTAATAGTGAAAGTGTCTATCCAACAAGAGTATATAACCCTTGTAAATATATATGCATCCAATATAGGAGCACCTACATATATAAAGAAAATCTTGGTGGACATAAAGTGAGATTAACAGTAATACAGTCATGGCAGTGGATTTTAACACTCCACTGTCAATGTGTAGATCTTCCACATAAAAAAGGAAGCAGCAAGGAAACAGTGACCTTTTCACAATGCAATAGTTCAAATGGATTTAATTGATATTTTCAAAACATTTCATCCCAAGCTGCAGAACATACATTCTTCTCAAGTTCCCAAGGAATATTCTCAAAGAAAGGCTACACAGTAGGACACAAAATAATTCTTAACAAATTCAAGAAGATTGCAATCAGATGAAGCATTTTCTCAGATCACAATGGCATAAAACTTGAAATCAACCTCAATGAAGAAATGCAAAAATATTTAATACATGGAGGCTAAATAGCATGTTATTAAATAATAAATAGGTTATCAATGAGATCAAGGAAACAAACATTACCTGGAAACAAATGAAAGTTAACACAAAACAAGCAAAAATATATGGGACACAGTGCAAGTAGTGCTGACAGGGAAGTTAATAGCACTAGTGACCTACCTGAAGAAGCAAGAAAAATCTCAAACAATCTAGCCCTATCCCTAAAAGAACTAGAAAACAACAACTAATGAATCCCAGAGTAAGGAGAAGAAAGGACATAATCAAGATCAAAGAGGAAATAACAGAGAGAGCAAAATAGTTGAAAAGATCAGTGGACTGAGGGATTATTATGCTAAGCGAAATAAGCCATTCAGTGAAAGACAACAAATACCATGTATCCCTTTTATATGTGGAATGTAATGAACAAAATAAATGGTAAGCTAATGAACAAAATAGAAACATGCATAGTTACATCGGAAGAGACTGGCAGCTGTTGTAGCCCAAAGGGGAGTTGGAGATTGGATGAAAGAAGGTTAAGGGAGTAGTGGAAGAACATAGCTACATGACTCAAAGTCATGGAGAATAGTTTGGGGATTATTTGGGGGGTGGGCTCGTTAGAGGTAGGCCAATGGGGGAAAAGTTGGGAGAAGTGCAGTAGCATAAACAATAAAATATAATTTTTGAAAAGATTGATGAAACTAGGAGCTGTTTATTTGAAAAGGTAAACAAGATTGAGAAACCTTTAACCAGACTCAAGAAAAAAGGGACTTAAATAAAAGTAGAAATGAAGGGGAGTAACAATTGATATCACAGAAATAGAAAGGATTATAAGAAAATACTGCGAACAAGTATATACCAAGAAATTGGGCAACCTCAGAGAAATGGATAAATATCTAAAAACACAATCTTCCAAAACTGAATCAGGAAGAATCAGAAAACCTGAATAGATTGATAACTAATGAAATTAAAGCAGTAATTAAAAAAAAAAAAAAAAACCTCCCAGCAAACAAAAGTCCTGGACCAGATGGCTTGATGGAGGAATTTTCCCAATCATTCAAAGAAGTAATGCCTCTCCTTTTGAAACTATTCCAAAAAATTTAAGAGGTAAGACTTCCAAGCTCTTTTTATGATACCAGTATTATCCTAATTCGAAAACCAGATAAAGATACAACAAAGAAAGAAAATTATAGGAAAATATCCCTGATGAACATAGATACTGAAATGGTTAACAAACTATCATTAGATTGGATCCAGCAATATGTTAAAAAATCATGAAGTGTGATCAAGTGGGATTTATCCCATGGGTGCAGGGTTGGTACAATATTTGCAAATCAAATGTGATACATCACATAAAGAAAGTGAAAGACAAAAGTCATATAAACATGTCAATAGATGTAGAAAAAGCATTCAATAAAATCCAGCACCCATTTATGATGATAACTCAGCAAAGTGGGAATAAAGGGATGATACCTCGACATAATAAAGTCCATAAAGGAAAAACATACAGCCAGCATCAAACTCAAGTGGCAAAAACTAAAGGCATTTCTCTTAACATCAGGAACAAGATAGGGTTATCCACCTTCACCATTTTTATTCAACATAGTCCTGGAAGTTCTAACCACACCAATCAGACAAGGAGAAGAAATAAAAGCCATCCAAATTGGAAACTAGGAAGTAAAACTCATTTGCAACACAAATGTTATTGTACCAAAAATCTACTAGACCTAATAAAGGAATTCAGCAACATAGCCAAATACAAAATCAATACTCAAATTAATGGCATTTTTATAAATGATTAATTTTCAATGGTCACACATTCATGCAGTAAGTATTCATAATTGCTTAACTCTTCCCCTGTTCCTGGACAACTAACTTGCTATTAGTTTTTTTCTTTCAATTTTATTTTTTATTGGTTGCCAGTGTATAGCATAGTGGTTAGATAGTCATATAGTTTGTATAGTGTTCCCTTCAATATTTTTCATACCCATCTGTCACCATATATAGATATTGCAATATTATTAACTATATTCCCTATGCTTTGTTTTATATCCCCATAACTATTTTGTAACCTACCAGTCTGTACTTCTTAATCCCTGTGCCTCTTCCACCCAATCTCCTAAATTCCTTCCCCTCTGACAACCATAAGTCTGCTCTCTATTACTCTGTTTCAATTTTATTCATATATCTTGTTCTTTAGATTCCATATGTAAATGAAATCATATGGTATTTGTCTTTTTCTGACTGACTTAATTCACTGAGTGTAATTCCCTCTAGGTTTATCCATGCTGTCACAAATGGTAAGATTTCCTTTTTCATGGCTGCTTAAAATTCACTGTATGTAGTATATCACAAAAACACAAACATAGCTGCCATTTACAATGAAACTTTATACTATTTACTTTTTTCTTTCTTTGTATTTTTTTCAAATTGATGTCTGGGATTGGTAATACTGAATCACAAACATTTTTATGGCACAGTCTTATGACACAGTTTTCTTATTTCTTTGTACCTTCTAACATTTATTGGAAGCCTAGACTGTGTTAGGCGCTGTGTTTAGAGGCACTGAGAGTACAAAGATAAATCGTACAGAATCCCTTGATCAGACATAATAAAGAGGGACATGATAAAAGGCATTACTGAATGGTGGTCTGTCTATTGGTGTTGTGTCCATCCATCCATACATACATTGGTACGTCTACTATTCATCCATATGTTGCTTTTCCTCTGAAGCATGGGAGAAGTAACTGCAAACAGGATGCCTTTTGCCTGTAACTATTTCTATAAGAACAAGGACATTTACTTAGCACAACACATTGACCAAGTCCAGGTAATTATACTTAAAATATCTGTGAGGTAACATGAGTAGAATATTATTATTTAACCTATTGTTCACATGAAAATTCCACCCATTATCCACATAATGTTCTTAATGGCAACCCCTCTAATGCAGGATTAATTGAAGATCATGAATTTCCTTTAGTTGCATTGTCTCTTTCATGTCCTTTAATCTGGGACAGTTTCTCAGTCTTTCTTTGTCTCATAGCATTGATACTTTTGAAAAATAAAGGTCAGTTATTTTGTACAATGTTCTTCAAGTTCAGATTTAGATCATGCATTTTTATTAGGAATAACATGTAAGTGATTTGTGTTATTTGCACATTTTTATCATATTGGAGGCATGTGGTGTCAGTTTGTCCCAATTTGCTGAGGTTTAATTTGATTATTTGGTTAAGGTGGGGCCTGCCAAGTTCTACTGTAAAGTGATCTTTTTTTCTTTTGCTTTTGTAATTAATAAGTTATCTGTGAGGAGATATTTTGAAACTATATAAATACCCTGTTCCTCATCTGACATTTACTCATTAGTTTTATCATCCATTGATGATTCTCTAACTTCTTCAGTCCTTATATTTGTTACTTGGCCTTGTACTGTAAGAGCTTTCCTTTATTTGTACAAGTGTGACTTCATAGATTCTTATTTTATTGAATGGGTTTTGAATTGAATTCTGTTGCTATCATTATTTATTCTGATTCCCAAATTGTGGGCAGTGGGAACCCCATCAAGCTGGCTTCTGTCTGCCTTTGATATATTCCCATCATTCTTTGAGCAGTTCTTTACTTTTTGTGACAGCAATGTGATCCAGGTTCATCTAGTACTTTCCTTGTCCCAGGGCCAAAATCAGCCTTTTGTCTAAGAAACCTTCATCCCCTTTAGTTTAGAAACCAAGATATGAACTAAGGCATATGTGTTTTAGAGTACCCAAGGTGATTTTGTTGGTGTCCAGAACCCACTTTAGTAGAAGCTTTTTTTATGCAGGAGTTCCGTCTAGATATTTGCTAAATGGTCAGGACTTATGGAGGAGTTGTAATAGTCCAGCGAGATGAAGGAACATAAGTAGAGTCACTGTATATGGGAAAGTCCAACTCCTTCAGTGTGGCTTCGAGCAGAGAGGCTACAGAATGAGGCAGGGACTAGTTCACTGAGGACTTTCATGTGCCATCCAAAGAACGTAACATTATAGAAAATGGTGAGCCATCATAGGGGTTTTAAACTGGGTAGGGAAGAGATCATTTTTGATTGATTTGCATTTTAAGACCACTCTGCTATCTCCAGTGGTAACACATAGGATGGATTATATAAATGTTTAAAATTGTTTTCCAGCAGTGTTGGCATTTGCCTGTTTAGGGGGCTTATACTTTCCTCCTAGAAATCTGTATTGCAGCTTCCCAATACTAACACCTCAAAGGGATAATTGGCAGTAGTTTTGTGCAAAAAAGAGAGGAACAATGATGAGACCACGCAGTATGTTAAAGCTTGTGTCATTGATTTATCTGTTTGTATAATGGCAGTAACTCTTCCTTTAGGAGTAATTTTACAACCAGGACTGGAAGCTGAATGTCAGTGTTCTCTGTTGAAAAATAACACAAACAAAATCATATAAAAACTAAATGCTCTCTTTTCTTAATGAAAAATGTTAATGAGTATTGCTACAGTTTAGTTTTCTTTATCTTTGGTAGTAAAATCAATAAGATTAATAGAGATATTTGATAGTGTAGATGTTCTGCCTGGTTTGTGAGGTAACCAAAATGATATGTAACAAGTATGTTTCCCAAAATAATGCCAAATTTCACCTTTAGCTTGAAGGTACATGTTATCATAACAAGTTTTATTTCTATATTATTTACAGCCTATATCCCAACCTGGTGGAGTTGAACAACAAGGAACTCTTCTAAAACCAGATTTAGTTAGAAGGTAAGTATCTTCAAATTTAATACTATGGAAATGGTAAGTGTATGTTGAAGTATTTGCATTAATTAGGGGCTCATTGTATCTTGATTGGAGAAGATTTTTCATTTTTGCACTTATGTATATGTTCAATAAAAATGGTAGGTATTATTTTGTTTTTTTATTTTAATAAAGATATAAATTGTGAAATTATTCACCATTTCTTTTTCTCATTATAACATTCTGTTTTTAAGAAAAGCTCAGAAGGATTTTAAAAAGGAAATAAATAATGTAATTTAGAATAAAATTCCACCTAATCTAAAGAAATAAATTATAACTAGATGTAAGTAGAATTATGTTATTATTTGCTAGTTATAAACTAATATTTTTCTGTTATTCATATTGGGTAATTCCTGTTCTGTTTTCAAGTTTACTAGTTCTTTCTTTTTTCCTATTCTATTATGTCCATTCAGTGAGTTATTTTTTAATGATTGTTCCTTATAATTCTATAATTTCCATTTTGTTCTTTTTTAATGTCTTCTATTTTTATTTTTTAAAAGATTTTATTTATTTATTTTTAGAAGGAGAGGAAGGGAGGGAGAAAGAGAGGGAGAGAAACATCAGTGTGTGGTTACCTCTCATGTGGCCCCCACTGGGGACTTAGCCTGCAACTCAGGCATGTGCCCTCACTGGGAATCGAACCGGCAAGCCTTTGATTCGCCGGCTGGCACCCAATCCACTGAGCCACACCAGCCGGGGCTAATATTTTCTATTTTTAATGAGTTTTTTTGTTTTGCTTCATTTGCTTCAAGAGTATTTGTAATTGCTTATTGAGTCATTTTGATGATGGCTGCTTTAAAATCATTTTCAGCTAATTCCAATGTCTGATTCATCCTGGTGTTGGCATTGATTGGTTGTCTTTCCACATTCGAATTGTGATTTTCCTGGGTTTTGGTATGACAAGAAACTTTCATTTGTCTTCTGGACCTTTTGAATACTATATTAGGAGACTCTGGATCCTATTTAAATGTTGTAGTTTATCTGCCAGTCACCCTTTTCTAATGAGAATTTAGTTTTCAGAGTACTTGTAGTATGACTATGGTCTCTTTGGAACACCTTGCGCATTTGTGCTCCACCTCTGGATAGAAGGGGTGAAGAGCACTTACTCTAGGCTTGCTGCGTCCATGTAGTTCTCTAAGTTGGTCACATGCTACTGGTGGGGTTCCCACCAGAGTTACCAGGGGGAGGAAAGGGCTTGTCTGAACCACTTTCTCCTTCAGGGTTGGGGGTCAAGAAACCACTGAGCATGGGCTGCCTAGGACTATGGGCCTAGAGTCTGGGCTGCCTTCTGTCATTGGGTGGGTAAATTGGGAGATGCTAAGCTGTTATCTTTTTCTTTGACTGCTGGAGGTTCCCTAGCCAGTCCAACTTCATCTTTTCACCCTTCAGCACCCTCCTGTGATTGTCTACTGTCATATTTTTATATTTTTTAGTTATACTTTGAGAAGAGAAATAAGGAGAGTTGAATTTCTACCCTCTTATCCTAAACCCTAAACTAGTGTTTTAAGATAAATCTGCAATGTGAATGAATGATACAACCTCACTGACTAGTATTATGTCGCTTTTAACTTTTGAAGGTGTTATTTGTTACTGCTGTTTCTCTGTGTATTAAAAAACTAATTGGTATTAATTGCATCTTCTACCACCACTTGTATTTATACAAAATGTTTTTTTATGTGGAAATAGAAAAAAATTTAGTAGTTATTTTTTCTTATATATCTTTATGCAGATAGTTCATGAGTAGTTTTAAGAGGACTTTACCTAAAAATTAATTTAACATATATCTGTTTGGAATTTATAGATCTTATCATTTGTTTCAATTGTATTTACTGTAATTTTTATATTTATTGAAGTATTTTCAAAGTTATTAAAGAAAAAACTGAAGTGTTCTTGACATGGATAAATTGAAAGTTAACTGACCCTTTCATAATCATTGATTTGAACCTGCAAAATACAACTAGTTAGAATTAATCATGTTGAAACTTTTTCACATCATTTGTTTTCATTTTTTAATCAAAATTTTGGTGTATTTGATTGATTGATTGATTGATTGATAAGGAGGGTATAACAGATACTCAACTTTATATTTCAAGTATACAACATAATGATTCTATATTGTATGTATTGTGAAGTGATTACCACAATAAATCTATCCATCACTTCACATAGTTAAATAATTTTTTCTTTGTGATAAAAACTTTTAAGGTCTTCTCTCTTAAGCATTTTGAAATATGCAGCACAGTTTTATTGACTATACTCTCCATGCTGCATGTTATATCCCCATGACTTATTTATTTATTTTATAGCTGGAAGTTTGTACCATTTTTACTCCCTTCACTATTTTGCCTACCTCTGACCCTTGCCCCTCCCTCCCTCCACTTCTGACAATCAATAATCTGTTCTCTGTATCTGAGCTTGGGTTTTGTTTTTGTTTGTGGATTCCACATATAAGTGAGATTAATATGTACTTGTCTTTGCTATTCCAGACCTATTTCCCTTACCATACTGCCCTCTAAGCCTACCCATGCTGTCACAAATGCCAAGGTTTCATTCTTTTTCATGGCTAGATATTTCATTCTATAACATATGCCATATTTTCTTTATATTATCTCCATTTCTTCTTCTGCCCTCCTGCACTATTACTGTGTTTCACACCCAGTCTGTCTGTCCCCTATTGAGTTGCGTAAAAGGTGTATTTTGAGTGAGAATTGATTTCTAGATGTTTTATTTGAACATATTAATAAGAAATCTCAAACAGGATAAAATTAATCAAGAGGGTCCTCTGATAAAAGGTTCCATAGAGGCCTGTCACTGTTAGTGTTTTTCTTTTTCTTCCACTACTGTGAAAAAATGTTTCTCAAACAAATATAACATGATCTCAGTTTTTTATAATTTATAAAAACAGCTTTATTGAGATATAGTTCATATACCATGAAATTCACCCATTAAATGTATACAGTTCAGTGACTTTATGTTCACAGTTATAAAATCATAACTTTAAAATTTTTATCTATTGGTTTGAGAGATACAGAGAAAGATGAAATATATCAATTTTTTGTTCTACTTTTTATGTATTCAGTGGTTGGTTCTTACACATGCCCTGACTATCAAAGTCTTAACCATGGAGAATCAGGACGATGCTCTACCCAACTAAGCTACTACTTACTTATTTTCCATAAATTCTGGTTTTATACTTGGGAAGTTTTTTTAGAATTTTATCATCATAATGAAATTATTCTAGCCATGAAGGGATTTCAGATGTTAACTGGTTTTGTTTAAATATTGGGCTTTGAGAATCACAGAATAATGTCTGCTCTGAGAAATTGAATACAAGTTGCTTTTGCGTTTTTAATTACTAGTTTGCAACATGATGTGGCAGCTGTGAAGGAAAACACCAATACCCCTGACAACCCAAGTGGAAATGGCAAACAAGATAGGATCAAACAGAGAAGAGCTTCCTGTCCTAGACCAGAGAAAGGGACTAAATTTCAGCTTACTGTTCTTCAGGTCAGTGTGTAAATATGGGTTAAGAGTGTGTGCAGAGGTCTGTGGTGGGAGGGGGGTGGGTGGTGGGAAACGGGGCCCAGGGAGGGGTAATGTTACTGTGGAAGTAGAGTATTGTGAAACTCTAACTTTTCCTTTATTAACAAATTTTTCTGATAAGAGTATTATGCATTAATTGTTAAACTTAGGAAAGATAAGGAAGAAAATAAAAATCACTTGTACTCCCAGATATAGTTCCTGTTAATATTTTACTTTGTTTGATCTCTTATTTTGTACCTATGTGTAGTATTTTACATAAGGATCATAAGAGTACTAGTGATAGTGAAAATTTATTGAATTATTTTGTGCTAGGTAGCCCAGATGTTACTTGTTTTTACCATTCAATCTTTTTAAGTTCTTGTTTGTTATGTTATTATCATTTAATCTTTTAATAACTTTATATGGTTGGTGATAGTATACTTGCCTTTAAAAATAAGAATTAGAGAGGTAATTTGCCTAATCAACGCCAAGCCATAATTAGATATGAATCAAGATCAACTTTCAAGCCCATATCTAACCAATATATTGGAGGTTTCAAATGAATGCTAACCTTATATATGATTTTATATCCTGCATTTTTTCAAAAGGAAATAAATCATTCTTTTAAAACATTTTATTTATTTATTTTTAGAGAAGGGAAGAGAGGGAGACAAATATCAAAGTGTGGTTGCCTCTCCCACACCCCCTACTGGGGACCTGGCCCACAAGCCAGGCATGTGCTCTGAATGAGAATTGAACCAGCAACCCTTTGGTATGCAGGCCAACACTCAGTCTACAGAGCCACACCAGGGAGGTCTATATCCTGCCTTTTAAAAAATTAATATATTACATATACTTTACTTTGTCGGTAATTTTTTAAAAAGTATATTTTATTGATTATGTTATTATAGTTGTCCCATTTCCTCTCCTTTATTCCCCTCTACCCTGCATACCCCCTCCCACCTGCATTCGCTCCACCCAGTTAGTTCATATGTACGGGTCATACATGTAAGTTCTTTGGCTTCTCCATTTTCTATACTATTCTTAACTTCCCCCTGTCTATTTTGTTCCTACCAATTATGCTTCTTATTCCCTGTACCTTTCCCCCCCATTCTTTCCCCCACCCCATCCCTCCATGTGATCTCCATTTCTGTGGTTCTGTTCCTAATCTAGTGTTTACTTGGTTTGTTTTTGTTTTTGTTTTTCTAGGTTTGGTTGTTGGTAGTTGTGAGTTTGTTGTAATTTTGCCATTCATAATTTTTTATCTTCTCTTTCTTAGATAAGTCCCTTTAACATTTCATATAAGGGCTGGGTGATGAACTCCTTTAACTGGACCTTATCTGCGATGCACTTTATCTGCCCTTCCATTCTAATGATAGCTTTGCTGGATAGAGTCATGTTGGATGTAGGTCCTTGCCTTTCATGACTTCAAATACTTCTTTCCAGCCCCTTCTTGCCTGTAAGGTCTCTTTGGACAAATCAGCTAACAAACTTATTGGAACTCCTTTGTAGGTAATTGTCTCCTTTTCTCTTGCTGCTTTTAAGATTCTCTCTTTATCTTTAATCTTGGCTAATGTAATTATGTTGTGCCTTCATGTGTTCCTCCTTGTATCCAATGTCTTTGGGTCTCTCTGAGCTTCTTGGATTTCCTGAAAGTCTATTTCTTTTGCCAGATTGGGGAAGTTTTTCTTCATAATTTTTTCAAATAAATTTTCAGTTTCTTGCTCTTCCTTTTCTCCTCCTGGCACCCCTATGATTCAGATGTTAGAATGTTTAAAGATGTCCTGGAAGTTCTTAAGCCTCTCCTCATTTTTTTGAATTCTTGTTTCTTCATTCTGTTCTGGTTGAATGCTTCTTTCTTCCTTATGCTCCAAACCGTTGATTTGAGTCCCAGTTTCCTTCCCATCACTGTTGGTTCCCTGAATATTTTACTTTAACTTCACTTTGGGTAACCTTTGTTTGTTCGTTCCTGTAGCAACTAAGCTCAGTCGGTTCTGTGAGCATCCTGATCACCCATGTTTTGAACTGTGCATCTGATAGGTTGGCTATCTCCTTATTGCTTAGTTATATTTTTTTCTGGAGCTTTCATCTGTTCTTTCATGTGGCCCATTTTTTTTTGGTCTTGGTGGTCCTGTTACCTAGTAAGGGGTAGAGCCTTAGGTGTTCATTAGGGTGGGGCAACCCACGTCCCTGTGCTGTGGAGGTGTATGTAGGGGAGGGGTCCAAGAGGGAATAGTGCTGCTTGCTCCTCTCTCTGCTGGTTTTTAGTCACTTCCCCTACTACCCACAATCAACTTGGGCCCTTCTGGTGCTGATTCTCCGGTGGGTGGGTTGGTGAATGTTCTAGGACCCTGTGGGTCTCTCCAAGGAACTCTCCTATGAGGCTGGGAGTTTCTCCTGCCACCTCAGCCCCCACTAGTGTTAACAGTCAGAGGTTTGGAGGCTTTATTTTCCTGCACTGGAACCTTGGGTTGTACAGTCTATCTTCTTCCCCAGTTGTTCCTCCCGGTGTATCTGCATGTGAATATGGGAAGGTGGAGGCCAGAAGCTGCCTCCTAATGGGTCCACCAGCTACCGCCTTGGCTGCCCCAGTCCTCCATCTGTTGCCTTGCTGAGAGTCCTCTCTGCTCGGCTGCCCATCTCCTCCCACTCCTACTGGTCTAAATGAATGTTTCTTCCTTAATTCCATGGTTGTTGGACTTCTATACAGTTCGATTTTATGTCAGTTCTGGGTTTTTTATGTTTTTAAATATGTTGTTGTCCTTTTCCTTGTATGAGGAGGCACAATTTGTCTTCACTACGAATCCATCTTGGCCAAATGTCCTGTCAGTAAGTAATTTTTTAATAACGTATTTAAAATGGCTCCCCAGATAGTCCCTTGTATAGAGATATAATAATTTAATCATTCCTTCTGTTCTTTATTCAGGTTCTTTATTTAGGTTGTTTCTTTCTTCATACTTGTCTGCCTCTTTCTGTCAGTCTGTTGGTTTTCTAATTTCCTCTCTCTCTTTTTGTGCCTGTCTCTCCATCTCCATTTCTGCAATAAACACCATTGAGTACAAATATTTGTACATATCCCTGATTTTTGCCTTATGTTAGGTGTCTAGAAGTAAAGTTAGTGGGTCAAAGAGTATGAAGATTACATGTTGCTACATCACTGTCCGGAAAGTTTGGACCAGCTTACATTTCTAGTAGCAGTACATTTTCTTTTGATGAAAAGAGTCAATTTGAAGCCCTGGCCGATGTGGCTCAGTGGATTGAGTGTGGGCCTGCAAACCAGAGGGTCGCTAATTTGATTCCCAGTCAGGGCACATGCCTGGGTTTTGGGCCACATCCCTGGTAGGAGGCATGTGAGAGGCAATGGCACATTGATATTTCTTCTTTCTCCCACCCCTCCTCTCTCTTTAAAAATAAATAAAATGAAACCATTTAAAAAAAGAAACAAAACAAAATATAAGCAGAGTCATTGAAATTAAGAACAGTCTAAAAATAACCAGAGGAGAAGTGGTAGGGTACAGTGGGGAGAAGGGTTTTCAGGAACTACTATAAAGGACACATGGACAAAGCCAAGGGGGAGGGTGGAAGCAAGAGAGGGAGGTGGGTTTGGAGGGGGTGGGGGAGATGTGGGGGGAAAATACAGAGAACTGTAATTGAACAACAATAAAATAATTTATATATATATGGACAAAAAAGAATCACTTTGTGTGGGACTAAGAGAATTTTGGAAATGAATGACAAAGTTTAGATCTCTGCATTGCAGATAGCCTTAGTGACTATTATTATTATTATTTTGCCTTTTTATAAAAGTTGTCTTCCCTTTTCTTCCCCTGAGGTCTCATTTGTAACTTATTTTTTGCTGAGTAATTTGAGTCTTAGATATTTCATACAATGGTTATGTAGCCAGTATTTCAGCAAAGGAAAAACAATCTTTTTAGATTCTGAGCAACGTAAATCATTTCCCCATGTAATGTATGTGAGGTCACCTAGATGTTCCTTGTACCATTTGCAATGAGAAGACAATGATTGACTCTTCTGAGAAATTTTTCATTACATTCATAGGGGTGACATTGGTTAATAAAATTATGTTGGTGTAAGGTTTACAATTCTATAGTACATCATCTGTATTTTGCTTTGTATGTTTACTATCCAAAGTCAGATCTCCTTCCATCACAATATATTTGACCCCATTTACCCTTTACTACCTCTCCCCACCCACTTTCCCTTTGGTAACTACCATATTGTTGTCTCTATGTGTGAGTTATTGTTTGTCTTGTTTGTTCACTTGTTGCTTTTAGTTTTAATCCCACATATGAGTGAAATCGTAGGGTTCTTGGGTGTTTCCATGTGACTTATTTCACTTAGCATGATATCATATGTTGTCATATTATGCAGTACTTCATCTTATGGCTGAGTAGTATTTCCTTGTCTATGTATACATCATCATGCAATCATTTATCGGGGTACACATTAATTGTTTCCATTTCTTGACCATCATGAATAATGCTATAATGAACATAGGGGTACATATATCTTTGTGAATAAATGTTTCCAAATTTTGGAGTAGGTACCCAGAAGGATACCATAGCTCTGTTCTTAATTTGTTTTTAGGAATTTCCATAAAGTTTTTCCATAGTTGCTGTAGTAGTTTACACTCCCACCAGCAGTGAATGAGGGTTGCTTTTCTTCCACAACCTCTCCAACACTTACTACTTGTCTTGTTGATAATAGCCATTCTAACAGGTGTGAGGTGGTGTCTCATTGTAGTTTGAATTGGCATTGTCGTTATAGCTAGAGAAGTTGAATATCTTTTCAATGGCCAATTGTATGTCTTCTTAGGATAGAAGTGTGTGTTTAGGTCCTCTGCCCATTTTTTTAATTTGATTGTTTCTGTTGTTGTTTGTTTAGTTGTATAAGTTTTTTTTATATATTTTGAATATTAACCCCTTATCAGAGGTATTGCATGCAAATATATACTTTCAGTCAGTTAGTTTCCTTTTTGTTTTGCTGATGGTGTCCTTGTTATGCAGAAGCTTTTTAGTTTGAAATAATCCCATTCATTTATTTTTGCTTTTATTTCACTGGCCTGTGAAATCAGATTCATGAAATCCTAAGACCATGGTCCCTAAGTTTAATGCCTATGTTTTCCTTCTGTGTAACTTATTTTTTCAGGTCTTATATGTATGTCTTTGATCCATTTTGAGTTAATTTTTGTGTATGGAGACAAACCACAGTCTAGTTTAATTCTTTTTCTACGTGGCTTTCCAATTTTCCCAGCACCATTTATTGAAGAAGCTTTCTTTTCTCTGTTGCATGTTTTTGGCTTATTTTTTGAAAATTATTTGCCCATATACATGTGGGTTTATTTCTAGGCTCTCAATGCTATTCTGTTGGTATGTGTGTCTGTCTGTTTGTTTGTTTATTTGTTTGTTTATTGCCCAGTACCATGTTGTTCTGGTTATTGTCATTTTGTTGTATAATTTGAAATCAGGGAGTGTGACAGCTCCAGCCTGGTTCTTTTTTGCGAGATTGTTTTGGCTATTCAGGGTCTTTTTGGTTCCAAAAAATCCTATGATTTTTTGGTTCTATTGCATTAAAAAATGCCACTGGGATTTTAATCAGGGTCACATTAAATCTGTATATTACTTTGGGGAAGATGGCTCTTTTAACTATGTTGATTATTGCAACAATGATTGATTCTTAATCTGGTTGTGAAATGTTTATGCCTAGGTGTCTACCTCTGGAGACAACATGGTGGAATGTCAGCTGGAGACGCATAATAACAAGATGGTCACTTTCAAGTTTGATGTTGATGGTGATGCACCAGAGGACATAGCAGACTATATGGTAAGTACAATAAATCTAAATAATTTTACTTTCAGTGTTTGATCTTTTTTCTTTCTAACTCTTCCTCCATTTATTCAGAGCCATCTTTAATTTATGGTATTTTTTTTTTAAATTGGACAGAACTAAATTGGTTATGATCACTATGAAGTCAATGTACCTTCTCTCATTTCAGTATATTTAGCTGCAAAATATGAATGTGTTTCATTAGGAGATGTTCTTGGTCAGTGGTTCTTATCCCTGGATGCATGTTAAAATTACCTAGAGAACTTTTAAAAAATAATTCCCTAGGCCCTTAAGTAAATCAGAATCTTTAGACATGAGGCCTAAGCTTCAATCATTTGTAAAGTTAAGCAGGTAATTCTAGTATGTTAGCTACTGATATAATATCTTATATCTGGGTTTTTACGTAATTTTCATTATTTCATTCAGTTTTCACATTTCTTTCAATTAATAGACTTAAGTAACAATTTTCCACTTTTAAAAAATGGAGATAGGTTAGGTGGCAGAAAGATTATATAATGTTTATTCTTTAATTTAATTGAATTTAGTATTTTTTTAAAATTTTATTTTAATAGTTCATGTACAGTTTTCTCTTTTACTCCCATTCCAGCCAACCCCCCCAACCCTGCCCCCTTCTCTCCCATTTCCACCTCTGCATAGTTTTTGTCCATGTGTCCTTTATACTTCTTCCTGTAAACCCTTCCCCTTTTCCCCTGAAACTCCCTCTCCTCTCCCTTCTGGTCATTGTCAGCTTGTTCTCTATTTCAGGGTCTTTGGTTATATTTAGCTTGCTTGTTTACGTTCCTGTTAAAAGTGAGATCATATAGTATTTGTCTTTCACTGCCTGGCTTATTTCACTTAGCATAATGCTTTCCAGTTCCATCCATGCTATTGCAAAGGT
>PVKU01006409.1:55110-104545 GCA_004027475.1 Anoura caudifer
ACCTAGGTTGCTTCCAACACTTGGCTATTGTAAATTGTGCTGCTATGAACATTGGGGTGCATAGATTCTTTTGGATTGGTGTTTCAGGGTTCTTAGGATATAATCCTAGCAGTGGAATTGCTGGCTCAAAAGGTAGATCCATTTTTAGTTTTCTTAGAAAATTCCATACTGCTTTCCATAGTGGTTGTACCAGTCTGCACTCCCACCAACAGTGCACTAGGGTCCCCTTTTCTCCACAACCTCTCCAACACTTGTTGTTTGTTGCTTTATTTATGATGGCCATTCTGACAGGTGTGAAGTGGTATCTCATTGTGGTTTTAATTTGCATCTCTCTGATAGCTAGCGATACTGAGCATCATTTCATGTGTCTCTGGATCCTCCATATATCCTCCTTGGTGAAGTGTCCGTCAAGTCCTTTGCCCATTTTATTAATTGGGTCGCTTGTCTTCTTAGAGTGGAGTTGTGTAAGTTCACTATGTAATTTGGAAATTAAACCCTTTTCTGAGATATCATTGGCAAATATGTTTTCCCATACTGTTGGTTCTCTTTTTATTTTAATACCATTTCATTAGCAGTGCAGAAGCGTTTTACTTTGATGAGATCCCATTTGTTTATTCTTTCCTTTATGTCGATTGCTTTAGGGGACATATCAGTAAAAATGTTGCTTCATGAAATATCTGAGATTTTCCTGCCTATGTTCTCTTCTAGGACTTCAGTGGTGTCACGGCTTATATTTAAATCTTTTTTCCACCTTGAATTTATTTTTGCATGTGGTGGAAGTTGGTACTCGAGTTTCATTTTTTTGCACGTAGCTGTCCAGTTCTCCCAACACCATTCTTTGAAGAGGCTATTTATACTCCATTTTATATTGCTGCCCACTTTGTTGAATATTAATTGACTGTAGAGACTTAGGTTTATTTCTGGGCTCTCTGTTTTGTTACACTGGTCCATGTGCCTGTTTTTATGCCAGTACCAGGTACTTTTGATTACCGTGGCCTTGTAACCGTGGTCTGGTATCAGGTATTGTGATCCTTCCTACTTTGCCCTTGTTTCTCAAAATTGCAGCAGCTATTTGAGGTCGTTTATGGTTCCATATAAATATTTGAAAGGTTTGTTCTATGTCTGGTGAAATATGCCATTGGTACTATAATAGGTATAGCACTGTATCTGTATATTTCTTTAGGTAGTATGGACATTTTGATGATGTTAATTCTTCTGATCCATGAATACAGTATATGTTTCCATTTCCTCCTGTCTTCCTTGATTTCTTTCCTCAGTGTTGCGTAGTTTTCTGCATACAGTCTTTTACCTCCTTGGTTAGGTTTATTTCTAGGTATTTTATTTTTCCTTTTTGCTATATCAAATGGGATATTTTTTTATTTCTGCTTCCGCTGTTTCATTGTTGGTATACAAAAATGCCTTTGACTTCTGGATATTGACTTTGTATCCCCCTGTTTTACCAAATTCATTTATTAGGTTGAGCAGTTTTTTCATGGAGTGTATAGGACTTTGTATGTACACTATCATGTCATCTGGAAACTATGCCAGTATTGTTTCCTCCTTTCCAATTTGGATGCCTTTTATTTCCTTTTCTTGTCTAATTGCTGTGGGTAAGACTTCTAATACTTTATTGAATAGAAGTGGTGAAAGTGGACATCCTTGTCTTTTTCCTGATCTTAGTGGAAAAGATTTTAGTTTTTCCCCGTTGAGTATGATGTGGGCTGTAGGTCTATCACATATGGCCTTTATTATGTTGAGGAATGCTCCCTCTATTCCCACTTTGCTGAGTGTTTTTATCATAAATGGGTGCTGTACCTTATCAAATGCTTTTCCGCATCTACGGATATGATCATGTGATTTTTGTCTTTGCTCTTGTTTATGTGATGTGTTACATTTACTGATTTGTGAATATTGAATCATCCTTGCATCCGTGGGATGAATCCCACTTGGTCACGATGTTTGATTTTTTTAATGTATTGTTGGATGTGTTTTGCCAATATTTTGTTGAGGATTTTAGTGTCTTATGTTTACCAACAATATTGGCCTGAAGTTTTCTTTCTTTGTTGTGTCTCTTTTTGGTTTTGGAATTAGGATGATGCTGACTTCATAAAAAGAGTTTGGGTGTCTTCCATCATTTTAGATTTTTTGGAATAGTCTATGACGGATAGGGGTTAGCTCTTCCTTAAATGCTTTGTAGAATTCTCCTGTGAAACTATCTGGTCCAGGGCTTTTGTGTTCCAGGAGTTTTTTGATTACTGCTTCAATTTCATCTGCTGTTATTGGTCTGTTCAGGCTTTCTGCTTCTTCTTCATTGAGTTTTGGAAGATTATAATTTTCTGGAAATTTGTCCATTTCACCTAGGTTTTCCAATTTCTTGGCATACAGTTCTTCATAGTAATTTATTTCAATCCTTTGTATTTCTGTGGTATCAATTGTAATCTCTCCTCTTTCATCTTTGATTGTGTTTATTTGGGTCCTCTCTTTTTTTCTTGATGAGCCTGCTTAAAGGCTTGTCGATTTTTGTTTATCTTTTCAAAGAACCAGCTCCTGGATTCATTGATCTTTAGAATTGTGCTTTTAGTCTCTATGTCATTTAATTCTGCTCTGATCTTGGTCATTTCCTTCCTTCTACTTGCTCTGGGCTGTCTTTGTTGTTGTTCCTCGAGTTCTTATAGGCATAGGGTTAGGTTGTTTGTTTGAAATGTTTCTATCTTTTTTAGGTAGGCCTGTATCCCTATGAACTTCCCTGTCAGGACTGCCTTCGCTGTGTCCCATAAGTTTTGGGCTGTTATGAGTTCATTTTCATTTGTTTTCAGAAAATTTTTGATTTGTTCTCTAAGTTCATTTTTCACGTATTCATTGTTGAATAGCATGCTATTCAATCTCCATGATTTTGAGCATTCTGGGTTTTTTCCCTTGGGGTTGGTTTCTAGTTTCAATCCCTTGTGGTCAGAGAAAATTCTTGGTATGATTTCAGTTTTCTTAATTTGTTGAGGCTTGTTTTGTGTCCTATCATGTGGTCTATCTTTGAAAATGTTCCATATGCATTTGAAAAGAGTGTGTATTTAGCTTCTTCGGGATGAAGGGCTCTGTATATATCAGTTAAGTCCATTTCATCTAGGGCATTGTTTAATGCGACAATATCTTTGTTGATATTTTGTTTGGAAGATCTGTCCATTTTTGACAGTGAGGTGTTAAAATCCCCTACTATAATTGTGTTGCTGTCAATATCTTCTGGAAATCCCCTAAGATTTGCTGTATGTATTTGGGTACTCCTATGTTGGGTGCATATATATTTACAATGTTTATGTCCTCTTGGTGGATTCTTCCCTTGAGTATTATGAAGTGACCTTCTGGATCTCTCTTTATGGCTCTTCTTTTGAAGTCTGTTTTGTCTGATATGAGTATTGCTACCCCGGCTTTTTTTTTCCTGTCCATTTGCTTGTAAAATTTGTTTCCAGCCCTTCACTTTGAGTCTGTGTAGGTCTTTTGTCCTGAAGTGGGTCTCTTGTAGGCAGTGTATGTGTAGGTCATGCTTTCTTATCCATTCAGCTATTCTATGTCTTTTGATTGGAGCATTTAATCCATTTACATTTAAGGTTATTATTGATACATACTGATTCAGTGCCATTTTCATACCTATGTTCCTCTCTCTCTCTCTGTTCCTTCCTTTCCTTAAAGCAGTCCCTTTAGCATCCCTTGTAGAGCTGGTTTGGTGGAGGTGTATTCCTTTAGACTTCTTTTGTCTGGTAAGCTCCTTATTTGGCCTTCTATCTTGATTGAGAACCTTGCTGGTTAAGTAGCCTTAGTTTCAGGCCTGTGGTTCTCATTCCTTGGAATATATCTTGCCATTGTCTTCTGGCTTGGAGGGTTTCCATTGAGAAGTCAGCTGCTAACCTTAGGGAGGCTCCCTTGTATGTTACTTCCTGTTTCTCCTTTGCTGCCTTTAAGATTCTCTCTTTGGGAATTTTGCCATTTTAATTATGTGTCTTCATGTGGGCCTCTTTGGGTTCCTCTTAATTGGGACTCTCTGGGCTTGCTGGATTTGTGTGACTTTTTCTCTCCTCAAATTAGGGAAGTTTTCCATCATTACTTTTTCAAATAGGTTTTCTATCCCTTGCGCCTCTTCTTCTCCTTCTGGAATCCCTATTATATGGATATTATTACATTTCATATTGTCTTGCATTTCTCTTAATCCCTCTTTGTTCTTTCTCAGTCTCTTTTCCTTTTCTTGCTCTTTCTGGGTGTTTTTTCTACTTTGTCCTCCAATTCACTGATCTGATCTTCTGTTTCATCGATCCTGCTTTTGATTCTGTGTTCTACTGAGTAGAACACTTCTACTGTGTTCTTCAGTTCAGAAATTGTATTCTTCATTTCCTCTTGGCCCTTGTTGATAGTTTCTGTTTCCTTTTTCATGTTGATATAGTTTGCAGTGAGGTCATTGTAGTTTCCCTCTAGTTTCTGGTAATTCATTGTGAGCTCATTGAGCTTCCTGATAACCATTGCTTTGAACTCAAAATCTGATAGTTGAGTTGCTTCTATTCCATTTAACATTCTTTCTGAGGCTTCCTCCTTTCCTTTCATTTGAGCATTGTTTCTTTGTCTTCCCATTGTTTGTGAGACTCTTCTTGCTCACCTCAGCTTCTTAAATTGGTCTGTTCTGGCTCCCTGGGTTTATGGTGTGAACTTCTGTGGTATAATACCTGTGAGATTCAGTGTTGCAGTCTCCTTGATCTCCCGAGCTCACTGGTCTTGGGCTGTCATTTAAGTTGGCTCTGTGTTTGTCTTTGGGTTTTCCTTGTTGTTTGGTCTCTCTTTGGTGGGCCTTCCCCACAGCTGGTTAACTGAGGGTCACTCTGTCCACCACCTCTTATATTCTGTTGTGCTGGTGAGGGCAGGTTGTGTTGAAGTTGTTTCTTCTGTGTGTACAAGGTTTTGAGGATTCTCTCTTGCTCTTGTTCAGTTTTTTGTAATGAGTAGTTTCTCCACTCTTTAGCTGTATTTCCAGATAGGTCCTGGATTGAGGTTTGTGTAATTTCCACTTCTTCCTTCACCTTCTTCTGTTGTTATCTGTTGGTGATTCCTTTGTTGTTGGGTTTCCTCTTCCACTTACTCTTTTTTGTGATCAGTTGGTGGTAGAAGACAAAATGGTTTAAGTAAGAGAGTATTCTATGATATTTACAGTAGCATCCTGTAGAGAAGAGATAGAAGATCCTTTGACTATGTAGTGTTAACTGTGATCTTCCACTGCACTAGCCACTTTTTAGAAAGGATGGAAAGAAGATAAGACTCTTGTTGGGGAGGGAAGGACTGTTAGTTGGATCTAGAAAGCAGTGAGGTTGTGGGAGGTCAGAATCTGAGGTAAGGTGAGAATAGAGGATAGTAAATAGGTGTAGTGTGTGAGAGAATAGAGTTAAGCAGTACAGTAATAGAGTTCAGGAAACCATGAAGTGAGCTAAGGTCTGGGAGGGGTGTTGTGAAGTATTTACAATTGTATGGAATAGCTATTATTTACAATAATATCAGAGCAACAATCATATGACAGAATCTATGTGATCTGGATAACAAGAATAGGGAGTATAGGACCTTGAGTGGTGTGCTGATGGAACACAAGTGAAGAACAGTAAATTAGCAATACACTGTGAAAGAGAGAACAGGGGAAACCTGTCAACTGATACAATACAACCAGCCAAGCAGAGAAGACTATGAGGAATATAAGAATGTGTTAAAATAAAAGATGTAAGAATAATGAAAAAATAATAATAATATAAATATGCAATAACTTGCAGGTTATCTGTAATAGCAAAGTGAAATTTGTCTCACTGTCTCAGGTGTTGGCATGCCCCCTCTTTGGGTCCAACTCTGGTCTTTTCACAGTTTCAGGTTTTTTTGTTTCATTTGTGGGTATTTAAAAAAAAGCAGAAGGAAGGAAGAAGACATACAATTGGAAAGAAAGGAAGAAGGAATAAAACAAGAAAGAAGGAAAGAGGAAAAAGGAATTGAAAAATGAAAATATAATAAAAATGAAAAAATAAAAAATTACTTTACAAAAAAAGAGCCTCTTGTTGGTTTCAAACCTACCAATCCAGTTTTTCTGGTCTTGCTGGCTGAAGCAGGCTGAGGGGCAGTTGGTATGGCTTTTCTCCTTTCCCAATCTGCACTCAGTCAGCTTCGCACAATCTCCCCAAAGCTAGCCTGGTACCTCTCCCCGTTGCCTTGGGTGTGGGATCCAGGTCTTCCTCAGAGCACAGTGTCCCGGGGGTTACCTCTGTGGGCTGGGGTTCTGGCCCACATGTGCACTTGGCCAGGCTGCCTCGGTCCCACAGGTTTGGGTGCGCACCCTTACCAGTGCTATGGAGGTGCACAGGGCCTTCCCTGCAACCTTCTGCACAACCTTGGGATTGCTGCCCCGCTGGGTGGGGAGGTAGCAGGAGTGGATGCAGCAGGAGAATTCCCCAAACAGTGTCTCTCTTTTCACTTTTTCTTTTGAGAAATTCCTCCTACTCAAGCTTGTCCCTCCGCACAGTGGCCTGGCCTCTGGCAGAGCCCAATTCTCCAGTCAGACTGGTGACTACTGGGGTCAGGTCACTATGCAACTCTAAACTCTCCCCAGCCGGTGTCCACAGACTCTGTGGGTGCTCATTAGCCCCTGTGTGTTTGCCACTTAGTCCTTATTCCCCTCTCTGTGACTTAAAGCAACCAGGTCTCTCCCGGTGCTTCTCAAACCTTGTTAGGCCGGGGAGGGAGCAGTTGACCCGGCTCTCTCCCAAGGACCCTGTGGCAGACCCAGTGGGCACCCTCGTCCCCATGCTGGTCCCTGGGACCTTATTGTCTTGAAGCGGTCTCCTTACCATCTGGTTTTTCGGTGTCCGCTACAATTTTTGGTGTCATATTTTCACATATGCTGGGGTACTGTTGTCTGTTTGCTCTGTTCCTCCGTAGGTCAGCTAGGTTTTTCTCCCATGTGTAGGGGGACGTGGAATCTGTTCTGTCCTACCTCACTGCCATCCTCCTCTCTCCTATTTTTTTAATTTTATTTTAGAGAAAGAGGAAGGGAAACAGAGAAACATCAGTTTGTTTTTGTACTTATTTGTGAATTTATTCATTGCTTCTTGTATGTGGCCTGACCAGAGATTGAACCCTCAATAGTGGCATATTGGAACAATGCTCCAACAAACTGAGCTATCTGGCTAGAGCCATAATTCTTTTGTTTCTGCCAGATTTATTTGGAGATACATTTTTCTGACCAAGCAATAGTAAACATTTAAAAATTTAAACATATTACCCCTGGTTGGTGTGGCTCAGCGGATTGAGTATCAGCCTGTGAGCCAAAAGGTCACTGGTTAGGTTCCTAGTCAGGGCTCATGCCTGGGTTATGTGACAGCTCCCCAGTAGGGGACACAGAAGATACAATCACACATTGAAGTTTCTCTTCCTCTCTTTCGCCGTCTTCCCCTTGCTCCAAACATAAATAAATAATCTTCTTTTAAAAATCCTAGATTAAAAAAATTAAACATTTTTTTCATTTCTGCATCTTGTCTGTCATAGTATTTTCTGAACGGTCTCTAGTCTGTTATCAT
This sequence comes from Anoura caudifer, assembly GCA_004027475.1. Classification (NCBI taxonomy): domain Eukaryota; kingdom Metazoa; phylum Chordata; class Mammalia; order Chiroptera; family Phyllostomidae; genus Anoura; species Anoura caudifer. The sequence goes on from PVKU01006409.1 coordinate 62,691, forward strand.
CTTTAGAGATGCTTCATTTTGCAATTTATGATTTAAAAGCTTTTGGGTTTGGACATCTAGTTTTAAACAGAAGCATTACCTTCGTTATGTCCTTCAAATGACAATCAATTAATAGAATGCCTGATCATTTTTAAAATGGTGGCTTCTTCTCTTGTAGGTAATGCAAACCTGACAAATGTCAGTAGTCTGAAAATAGAAAGAATAATTTAATATGTTACGTTGCTTTCTAATCCTGGTCTTTGTTAATTCTTGTGTGGTACTTGTATATAAATATTTCATTTTAATTTATTTTCTTAAGGGTTGTCATCATTGATAGAATATTATAACTTTGAAGAACCCAAATTCACTCTCATTAATAGACTTACTTTTACTTTTGGACAGGTTGAAGATAACTTTGTGCTGGAAAGTGAGAAAGAAAAATTTGTAGAAGAATTGAGGGCAATTGTAGGTCAAGCCCAGGAGATTCTTCATGTCCACTCTGCTGCAGAAAAAGCCACTGGAGTTGACTCTGTTACTGTGGAATCCAACAGTAGCCAAGTAAGATCAATTGCTTAGCAAATAGGTGTTCTGGCATATGTATCAGGAACTTCTTCATTTATCTATTCATTTTTAATTCAGACAGGATCATCTGAACAAGTACAGATAAATTCTGCATCCACTCAAACCAGCAGTAAGTATATTTAATAAAATTTACCTTTGGCATTTGAATTGAGACATTTGGAAACTTGAATTTATACATCTTCATTTGCAAAGGTGTTAGCCAATAAAGGAATTTGATAAATTGTTAATGTAGATCGATTGATCCACTCCGAAAGGACTTTTATATCCCAGAAGAAAGTATAGAAGAATTAAAACCATTCTCCAAACTTTCTTCAAGTATTGGTTCTTTATCTGATTAACTTATTTCTGAGTTGCTGCATGGTATGTTACCCAAAAAGCACTCACAGTACTGATGCGCCTTAACGGCTTTCATGTTTGAACTTGAGTGGTAAGTTTTTTTCCCCCTAATAGGAGATAGCTAGAAACAGTCTGGGTTTTTTCTATCCTCACCCAAGGACATGCTTATTGGTTTTAGAGAGAGTGAGAGGAAGGGGGTGGGAGGCAGAGAGAGACAGAAAGAGAGACAGACATTGATGTGAGAGAGAAACGTCAATCAGTTGCCTCTCTTAGTTGTCCCAGTTGGGAACTGAACCCACAAACCAGGCCAGTGCCCTGGCTGGGGAATGAACCTACAGGGTTTTTTATTTTTTATTTTTTATTTTTTTATGAGATGATGCTCCAGCCAACTGAGCCACCCTGGCCAGGGTGGACAGAAATATTAACTAAGATCATTATGTTCTAAGTTTACCTTGTGTTCTTTTTGTTTGTTTGTTTACCTCATGTTCTTAATAGTCATTGGTATCATGATTTTATTCCACCAGCTAGCTATTTCTCCTTGCTCTGATCACTAAATTTTGTTAAGTCAGATACCAGATAAATATCCAAGGACTAAAATTGGGACCCTCTATTTCTCTCTGATGGCTTTATATCTCCATTCTTGTCAGCTCTGGTCATAGATATATTTATAGTATCTGGGAGGGGGGAAAAGAGCTGTAAATGAATGAGGACCTCTGAAGGAATTATAGCAACAGGTGGTGTGGGAGTCATGGAAGCAGATACCATTACCCTGAAATTTTGTTTGTGTTAGAATTCCAGGGTCTACCTGTATGTTCTTTTTCTCATTAGCATGAGTCTGAGCAGATATCTGACTGACAAACTATGGCATCTTTTAAAAAAGAATTACTTATTTGAATAAGTTTACAAAGTAGGAGTAAAGATGTACGGGCTTATTTTACTTTATTTTTTAAGTTGTCATACAGTAAAATTTGACTTTTTTCTTTTGGTGTACAGTTCTGCACATTTTAATACTCATGTAGATTTCTGCAGGGATCACCATGGTCAGCATACAGAACAGGAAATGTAGGTCTTAATGGTAAAAATGCTTTCCATTTTTTCCCTAAAAGTGACTTGCTTCTAACTCCTATTGATATAATGTTTGTTTTAGTAGAATCTAAAATCCTTCTTTAACAACATCTTTTGCTTACTTAGTTCTTTAGAGTATTTGTCAGGATTGCAGTTCTATTCTTAAAAAATTATATCCTAGTGCTGTTAGAAATGGAGATACAAGAAAAGTTGGGGTTTTAACCTAGTTTCTTTAATCAATAAGTTAAACATACTGACAACTGCTTAGCATACTAAATTTTGCTAATTCTTTCTACAGATGAATCTGTTCCTCAGTCATCCCCAGTTGGTCGGTGGCGATTCTGTATCAATCAAACAATAAGAAACCGTGAAACTCAATCACCACCTTCTCTTCAGCAGTCCATGTCTACAGTTTCTGGGCTATATCCACTTTCTAGTAAGCATATATTTTCTGCCGACTTTATCCAGACTTGGAGAATGGGGTTGCAAAATATGGACCATATCTTCAACTTGTTTACATGGGTATTTTGTGCTTATGAGAATTTTCATAAGCATTTTCTGGATATTAATGCCAGGGTATATCTTAAACTATTTTTATTTTGTACTTATGAAAAAAAGAAAAGTTTTTTTTTTCTTTGACAGGTTGAATTCTGTGCATTATGAGACCTAGCTACAACTAGGTACTTACACATAATTTTTCATTTGCCCCTTGGTCTTCCTGTCCCCTTTGAGTTTGGGTAGTATTCTATGCTTTGTACTTACTAATATATGCTCAGCCATTCTTTGTTATTGTTCCAGGTCCAAGAAAAATAAATAATAAGGAATTCTCACAGGACACACTGCTCACTCTAGAAAATAATCCATCCCAGCATGCACTTTTCACCTCCAAGTCAGAACACAAGGATGTAGTTGATGGTAAGATTTCTGAATGTGCCAGTGTAGAAACTAAGCAGCCAGCTACACTTTGTCAAGTGGAAGATGACAGGAATATAATGATACCTGATGCTAGTAGTTCCACTTACACTGCTACTTCAGTTCATACTGTTGCAGTTGAATGTGAGGGACTCACCAACCAAGCAGGAATATTTCTACCTGTGAATCCATGTCACCAAGCTGCCAGTCAGGCTAATGTACTTATGGCACCTCCTGGCGAGTCAACTCATATTGCTGGTAACTCTCTTAGAACTTCAGCATTTATGTCTGATCAGAAGCCTCAGTCCTTATCAGTGCAGCAGCCAAGCATAGATGCAGAGTTTATATCCCAAGAAGGAGAAACCACAGTGAACACTGAAGCAAGTTCTCCTAAGATGGTTGTTTCCACTCAGACGCCCAGCCTTGAACTGACTACCCTTCTACCCACTACTGTCCTGGAATTGGATGGGGAAAGACCTCCAAAAATGGAGTTTGCAGATAACCGAATTAAAACTCTGGATGAAAAATTAAGAAACTTGCTCTATCAGGAGCATAGCATAACTAGTGTCTATCCTGAGAGCCAGAAGGATACCCAAAGCATAGACTCTCTAGTTTCTTCCTGTGCTGAAGATACACTCCCATGTCCAGTGCCAGAAGTCATAGCCATCAGTCACTGTGGAATTCAAGACAGTTCTGTACAGTCTCCTAATTTTCAGCAGACAGGCTCTAAGATTCTGTCTGATGTGGCTGCCAGTCAGCCCGCTATCATGTCAGTGTTCAAAAGGGACCTAAATGTGATAACTTCTGTACCCAGCGAATTATGTTTACATGTAAGTATACTTCTTTCTAACCAATTCCTTATCCTTATGCCTTTAAAGAAATGCATTCTTTACTAATGTTTTGTTCTTTGGAATGAAATTTTCTATGTCACAAGATTCTGATGTCACAGGTATTTAAGAAGGCCATGACTCAGTTGAAAGTGCCCCAAACTTCTCAGTAATGATGACCGATCTTTAGTGAGAGAGCCCTGTGGTGAATTATCTAGGAACTTTCAAACAATGTCTATTTGTGTATTAATGACAAGAACAGGACTAATTTATAGATTTACATTTAGTGGGTAGGAAGAACTTATTTTTATATTTTATTTATTTTTTAAAAAAGTTTATTTTTATCCATGGCTGGTGTGGCTCAGTGGATTGAGTGCCAGCTTGCAAACTGAAAGATGGCCCATTTGATTCCAGGTTGGTCAGGGCACATTCCTGAGTTGCCCCCAGGTCCCCAGTAGGGGTTGTGCAAGAGGCAACCATGTTTCTCTCTCACACTAATGTTTTTCTCCCTGTCTTTCTCTCTATCTTCCTCTTTCTCTAAAGGTAAATAAAATCTTTAAATTTTTTTAACTTTATTTTTGAGAGTGGGGAAGGGTGGAAGAAAGAGAGGCAGACAAGCATTGATGTAAGAGGGAAACATCGATCGGTTGCCTCTCAAATGTGCCCCAACCAGGATTGAACCCACAACCTAGGCATGTGCCCTGACTGAGAGTCGAACTAGCATCCTTTTGATTTGCAGTATGACACCCAACCAACTGAATTATACCAGTTAGGAATGGAAGAATGCAGTTTTGGATTTCCACTTAAAATGCCTGTTATAAGTTTCCTTTTTAAGAATATTACGGTTTTAGTACTGGTTGGCGTGGTTTAGTAGATTGAGTGCCGGCCTGTGATCCAGAGGGTTGCCAGTTCAGTTCCCAGTTGGAGCACATGCCAGGGTTGTAAGCCAGGTCGCTGGTGGGGGGCTCTCAAAAGGCAGCCACACATTGGTGTTTCTGTCTCTCTTTCTCCTTCCCTTCCCCTCTCTCTAAAAATAGATAAATAAAATCTTTAAAAAAATAAAATAAAATAGAGATTGTTTTGGTAAAGCTGTTAAAAAAGAATACTATGGTTCTAATTTAATATTGATATTTTGTTGAGCTGTATAATTGAAACCTCTATGTTTTGTAAAGTAATGTCACCCCAATAAATTCAATTTAAAAAAACCCACTAAACTCTGTAGTTTAAATGGGCTAACTTTAGAGTATGTGAAACATATATCAATGAAACTTTTTTTAATGTGAAAAATGTCTTTATTTTGTTTCACACTTGGTTAAATACATATGGTAGGATCATTTTGAGTTAATTTTTTTATATTGTATGAGGTAAAGGTTCAGTTTCATTATTTTGTGTGTGGTTAACTAGTTGTTCCAGAGCACTTGTTCCTTGTTATAAACAGAATTCTTTTGTTAATTTTCTTTTCAGATTTATCATTGCTAGTATATAGAAATACAACTGATATTTTAAGTGTTAAATTGTATCCTGGAACTTTACTGGGTTTCTTTATTATCTCTAAGAGCTTTGGTGTATTATTTTGGATTTTCTATATATTATATAAGATCATATCATCTACGAATACTAGTAGTTTATTTCTTCATTTCCTGTTTTTCTTATCTATTAACTTTTCATGCTTTCCATCTTTGTCCCTTTTGGTTTTTGTAGTGAAGAATTTCTCATTTTTTAAAGTTGTTTCCAATATCCTCTTCAGCAATTTTTTTATGTCAGTGATTATGTTTGTAATTTCTAGTAACTGTACTTCATTCTTTTTCTTATGGCTATTGTATACTCACACATCTCTTGATGGTACTAAAGTATTATTTTATGTTATTAATGTTATTTCCTTGGCTCTTCTGTTCTTTGATTTTAGTCGGTTTTTTTTTATTATATTGATTTATCATAAGTGTTTGGTGATTCTTACTTTCATACTCTTTTTTCCTCTGTAAGATTTCTTGTTTGTCGCTCTGTAAATAATATACATAATTAATGTACCTTTCCTCCAGTAATTTCAAGAAAGGTATGTGCTATTGTTCCTGGCACTGGATTGTACCTTGTCTGTAATGCTGCCTGGAGGGTGGCCCAGTAGCTAGTCTTCCAAGTTAGAAGAGCTTCCCCTTCTTCCTGGATGTTGTCTCCTCCCTACATTGCTGACCTTTCTTTTGGCCACAGACATTTTCCTCTTATTATTCTTATTTGGGAGCAGATACCTCTGCTTTCTTTTGTTTGCTGTGGAGGTAGGGAGGGAAGGATCATTACTTCCTGTTTGTTCCTTCTTCGGTACCCAAGTAGTTCACTCTTCCACTTAGTATCTATTGAATAGTGAATAAGTCAAGATCTGTTTTTGTGGAGCTCACATTCCGGGGTGGGGGGGAGATAGAACCTAAAAAAATAAAGTAATTGAAGTAAAGATCTATGATAGAAAGACTAGGCAATGACTTTATATATGGTGGTCAAGGAAGGACTTGCATTTATTTGGTGGTAACATTCACAGTTAGAGACCTATTCAAGGAACACAAATAAGGCCAGTATGTAGGAGGGTGTTAGGAGATGATGTTGCAGAAGCAAATAGGAAAGAATCATATAGAGCTTCATAAGCATTCTAGGCAACCACTGATCCTTCTGGCTGGCCAGGACCCTCTCCTGCTACCCATATCTGCCATTCGAACTATGGTATTTTGAAATAGTTCCTGCATATGTATATCATGGGCTGTTTTTTCCTGATTTAATTATATATGAATATGTCTGCATCTCCTTTTCCTGTCATGTCTATGGGTTTGAATTGGTAAAGGATGCTATCACTTGTATTCAGTTTATTGATCCTGTTATTACTTATGAAAAATCTTTTCTATAATTTCAGTGGGACCAATGTTACACTTCCTAAATTGTACTATTATTGAGAATATTTTTCTTCTTTATGAAGGTAGTATTATTACTATTACAAAATGGGACTTTGGAAAATAAAAACTGATTGTTCGGAATTTTATTTTCAGTAACTGCTAATCTACCCTAAGTGTTAATAGTTCTTATCCAAGATTGTAGTATACGTAGTGTTGCTTAGACTCTCTTCCTTCAGGAATGCTAAATCCCATTCCTTGGCTTTTAAATACTCTTTTTAAAAAAAGATTTATTTATTTTTAGAGAGATGGGAAGGGTGAAAGAAAGAGAGGTAGAGAAACATCGATAGGCAAGAGAAACATTGTGTGGTTGCCTCTCTCACACCATGAACTGGGGACCTGGCCCTCAACCCAGGCATGTGCCCAGACTGGGATTCGAACCAGCAACCCTTTGGTTCACAGGCCTGCACTTAATACACTGAGCTACACCAGCTAGGACAGTAAACACTATTTAAAGGATCCCACATTGCTGTTTATAGTTATTCAGTGCATGACTAGAAACTATGAGGAAGAGCAATTTTGAAAAAGTTCGGTGAGACACATGAAGGATGCCTAAGGATGTGTAATGGTCACTGTTCAATCCCAGAGTCCAGTGACTGGCAGGAACACAATACCCAGGGTCTAAAGTGGGGGGCTCTCCTAAGAAAAAAAGAAGAGAGAGGTGTGATTTTATTGCCAGCTGTGACCTGATGTTAACGTTTTTTAGAGTATGAATTTGAAATACTTTTGAGATCCTTTGTAAATTTCTGTGTGCTTACATAAAGAAACTAACTTGATTTGGTCGTATTTCCCTGTACATCTAAATGTCTAGTCATCTTGTTTTTCTGTATTACCACTCATGTCAAGCATCTTTAACTCTTTTGAATGAAAAGCATAAATAAGTTTTCAGTTTGAATATAGGGTTTCAGTAACCTGTTTTAGAAAATTGGTACATGTGAAGGAAATAATTTTAATTTCAATTTTCAGTTTTCAAATTTGCTACAGGAAAAATATTCTAGGGCAGCAGGTTAATATTCTGTTCTTTTATTTATCTGAAGTCTAAATAATATTTTTAAAGTAAGGGGAAGGGTTAATTCCTATAAGTTGAATACTTCAGGTTCAGTCTGAAAGTGTACTATGATGCAAGTATTACATGGCATTTTATTTTTAATTACTGATTAGTCCATACAAGAAACTGCAGTGGTTAAACAACTGCTACACCTTACCTAATTTATTATTATTTTGATTTTTCTCTTTTTGTCCCCATTAGGAGATGTCCTCAGATGCTTCACCTCCAGGGAACCCAGAGACCTATCCTGCTGATGTGTCAAGAGGTGGAGCCATTCGTCTGCAGACAGGAGGTGGATATTTTGGCCTAAGCTTTACTTGTCCTAGTCTCAAAAATCCTATTAGCAAGAAATCCTGGACTCGCAAATTAAAAAGCTGGGCATACAGGCTACGGCAGTCAACCAGCTTTTTCAAGAGATCAAAAGTCCGTCAAGGTAGTGTGCTTACAGTCAGGGAAATAGACTAGGTAACATCACTTTTCATTTACTTCTGTTTTGTTTTTTGGGGTTTTTTGTTCATACACCAATGTTGTCACTTTTTCCACATAGCCCATGTATGTGACACATCTCATTAATGTCATTGCCACTTTTATTTTTCCTTTTATAAATTGTTTTTACAGTTATTCATTTCATATAGATGCTGTGTCTTGGGATAAGTCTTGTCATGTGTGATTTAGAGTTAGGGACTTATACTATGTTGATTATTAATTAACAGTTTTTAATTGTCTAGCCGGAGTTAAGCATTTTCTACTTTTCTTCATTTTTGGTAATGTAAACAAATTTAGTCTTAAACAATTTTCTGTTTTCTGCTTACAATTTTGCAAAACTTGCAGTGGAAACAGAAGATATGAGGTCAGCAGTTGCTCCTGATCCTATTCCTCTGACAGGAGAGTCCACAGCTGATACTAGGGCTTTGAGTAGATGTAAAGCAATGAGTGGATCATTTCAGCGGGGTCGGTTCCAGGTTTGTATTTTTGGTTGAATCCTTATTTACAAGGCATTATAACAAGTAATAGCATTAAATACATTGGTCTGTAGGTGATACTTATTTCAAATGTGGATCATTATCATGTTTCATCCCCTCACCTTTTGAAGCCACCTAATAAAGGTGTGTAAAGAAATGGGGATTTTAGTAGCTTGAAGAGAACACAGAAATGCATCATTAATTTTCTGTGGGAGGTTGGGTCATCTTTTTTATAAATCCAATTTCATATCTTTTAGAATCTTGGCATCTTTAATTACGGAATTTTTTTAAATTGTGGACTTTTATTTGAGCAGCAGGAAGCCAGCTCTCTTTACCCAAGATCAAGTGAAAGACTTTGAATATGGGGAGTAAAGATAGGATTTTAAAGCCTTGTTATTATCTATATGTGCATATCACAAGCAGAACGTCCACTTTTCTGTGCCATATATTGATAATTGAATTTCTTTGTGGTTTTACTCTTTAGTTAGGTGAGCCAGCCACTTTTGCCTTTTTGTATTTCAGGTGATTACAGTTCCTCAGCAGCAGCCAGTGAAAGTGGCATCGTTTGGAATAGAACACAGACCAGCCTTCACTGAAATGACAAGCCATTCTAGTGAAGAAGCTCTAGCCTCTACTGAAACAGCAAAGGTTCAGCTGGTTGAAATGGAACCTGCCACACACAATCCACAAACTTTATTTTCTCCTCGGAAGTTACAAACCCTTCATGAAACAATTAAGGAAGATAAAGGAATTCCTAAACAAGTTGACAACTTCTCATCTTTCAGCACAGCTTGTGAGACTGATGTCTCTTCAATAACTCCCGAAAAAGAATTGGAAGAAAATTCAGCCACAGGAAGTAGCATGCAGTCTGGGTCTGATCATTTGCCTAAAGAGAAAGAAAGACTTACTGTTGGGAAACAACCTAGCTCTGATAGTGAATTTTCAGCCTCTCTTGCTGGAAGAGGGAGCTCAGTAGCAAAGCCTCGTCCAGAGAGGAATCAGTGCTTACCACTCCGTGAAGAAAAAACTTATGCTCAGAGACAGAGCTCACTTTTCTATTCGCCATCTTCCCCAATGAGCAGTGATGATGAATCAGAAATAGAGGATGAGGACTTAAAGGTGGAGCTTCAAAGATTACGAGAAAAGTAAGAACACTTTCTCTTTTGTCACCTATCTAGTTGGCCTGGGTTTTATAGAACTAGGTGTTAGATTGTTTGCTAATTTAGGACTGGTGACATTTTAATGACTGAAAACTTTTCTGATTCAAAACTACCAAGATAGCATCAGATCCAACAGGTAATGAACTCAGTCCCACAATACTGCCACCCCCTAGATGCCAATCACAAGCCCAGGTAATATTATATTACCTAGGCATCTGACTAACCTATTATAAATTGGAGGCTCCCATTAATCTTTAATCTTTCCTCAGTTTGATTAATTTGCTAGAGTGGCTTATAGAACTCAGGAAACCAGTTTACTTAGTAGACTTACAGGTTAACTATTATAAGAGGATACAACTCAACAGCCAGATGGCAATGTATAAGGGAAGGGGCATGGAACTTCCTTGCCCTCTCATGAGTGCCACTCACCCACCACCTCTTCAGTGTTCACCAACCTGGAAGCTCTCCGAACCTCATAATTCAGGAAGATTTATGGAAGCTTCATCTTGATGGGTATGGTTGATTAAATCATTGTGTATTGGTGATTAATTCAATCTCCAGCCCCTGCCCTTACCAGAGGTGGAGGGGAAGGGGCTGAAAATTCCCACCCTGTAATCACTTGGATGGTTCACCTGGCAACCAGCCCGCATGCTTAGGGGCTTTTCCAAAAGTCACTCATTAACCTAGACTCCAGTGGGAGGTTGTGAATCATTTCTTGTTATAAATAACAAAACACTCCTTTCATCTTTATTACTCTGGAGCTATTTCAGCAACTGTAGTTATTTGAGGACAAAAGATCAAATAATATAACAAAAGATTCTCCTATTGCTCTTATCACTTAGGAAATTACAGGGGTTTTCGGTGCTGTGTGCCAGGAATAAGGACAAAGACCATACACACACACACACACACACACTTTAAATTATAAATCATAAAATCACAATAGTTAAAAAACAAAAAATAATCTCATATTTCTCATGTCCTAATCTAATTTCTGATAGGCAACCATGATGAACTGTTTGGTATATGTATATTTTCTGTCATTTTTCTATGCATTTACAAATAGATAGTTTTGCTTTTGACAAAAGTGAGATCATAATATACATGCTATCCTAAAGTTTTTTGACTTAACATTGTCATGTATATATAGTCATATTTGCACAAATAATCTTTATTTCATACACTGAAATTGCATGTAGCCATTTAAAGTTTGTTTAATCTCTTCTTAATAGACATTTCCATTTTATCCCATGTTTTGCTTATGTAAACAATGTTGAAGTGAAAATCCTTATTTTTTTACATATTTATGCAAGTATTTTTATAGTATTAATACCTACAAGTAGAATTGCTGGGTTAAAGATGTGTACATTTTAAATTGATAAATATTACTAAAATTGTCATCAAATGCCATTATACCATTTTACAACAAATCAAAATATATGAAAGTGCCTGTTTTCCACTTCTTTATAGTATTGGACTGGATATTATTGATCCTTTCAGATTTATTACAATTAGACTAAATAATTTTTTAAATTGTATTCTCCTAATTAAGGTTGTACATCAGCTCATATTTATTGACTATTGGTATTTCATATTCTTTGGAGTCACCTTTTCATATTATTTCACCTCTTTCTATAAGGTTTTTTCTTACTGACTTTTAAGGAACTATTTATAATTCTAAATATTATCCCCTTACTATATAATGCAAATACTTCATGTTTTCACCTGCAGCATATAAAAAAGAAAAGGTTAATATCATCAATGCTATGTGACTTTAAATTTTGTTTTACTGTCTTTCACTATATTGAAGTTTTAGAAATTTTTTCCTGTCAATTTGTTGACCTTTTCTCTTCATGTCTGACTAATGTAATGGTATGCTTAAGAAGACATTTCCCATTTTAAAATTGTGAAAAAAATTCTGTATGTCCACGTTCTTAACCTAAATTCCTTGTTAAATTTTACTTGTACTGGGGTAGCATTTTTAGCTCATCTGTGTGGTACCAGTACCATTAAAAAGATTTCTGCATCATTTTTATTTAGACATATTCAGGAGGTGGTAAATCTTCAAACCCAGCAGAATAAGGAGCTGCAGGAGCTCTATGATCGCCTTCGGGCAATTAAAAATAGCAAAATCCCATCATCAGAGATTGCTCTTCCACCTGTGTCACCACCACGTAGACCAAGATCTTTCAAAAGCAAACTTCGAAGTCGCCCCCAGTCATTGACCCATGTGGACAGTGGTGCAGTTGCTACAGGTAAAATCTATTTTAAAGGTGAATGTTTTTTAAAGATGGAGAAAGATTATCAAAATTAGAAAAATAATATATTTTTATTAAGCTAAGATGATTTAAAGATGTACATGTTCTGAGACCCTTTTCTACCTTTTTTGGTGTAGTTCTTTCATGAAATAATGGTGAGGGTAGATGAGAGATTTTGGAGAGCAGATAAGTATGTTTCATGTTTTTATTTGGGTACTAAACACTTGAAGGCCCAATTTTCAGTTGCCAGAATAGTTTTAAAATTTTAGCAGTCAATGGGAGCTGCTGGTCTAACACTTAGAGTTTGTTGAGAGGTTTGTTGCTAACAAACATGATCTTAAAATATATATAGTCTGTTATAAGATCTTTGTTATTTATTTTATGAGAATATTAGAAAACATACTTTTTGGATTTCTACAGAAAGATCAGTCTCTACTTAACTAATAAAGAAATGGTTAATTAAGTCAGACTTCCTTGGTTACATATGCAAAGTCAAGGTGGGGGTTGAAGGTTAACTGTAAAGATATATATGAGATTTCAACAGAATTTGTGATAGGCAGAATAATAGTCCCCCCCCAAAGATATCTATATGTAGATCCCTGGAACCTGTGACTCTGTTCATGTATATGGCAAAGAGGAATTGAGGTTATAGATGGGATTAACAGTGCTAATCAATGGAGTTTGAAATAGGGAGATTTTCCTGGCTTATCACAAGCATCCTTTAAAGTAAAAGAGAGAGATAGAAGGGAGTGTCAGAGAAAAGATTTGAGGTGGGAAGCAGTGTCAGAGAACTGGAACACTGCTGGCTTTGAAGATGGAGGAAGAGGGCCACAAACCTGGGAATGTAGGCAACCCCTAGAATCTGGAAAAGACCTGGAAAGAGATCTCTAAAGTCCCAGAAGGACAGTGCAGCCCTGCCAACACCTTGATTGTAGCACAGTAAGACCCATGTCAGACTTCTAACCCACCGAACTATAAAATAAAAAATTTGAATTGCTTTCAGCCACTAATCTGTGGTAATCAGTTACAGCAAAAGTAGAAAATGAACACAGAACTCAAAAACAGGAAGTCTGTTTTGATGATCCACAAAAAGATTGAACTGAAAAACAATTACATGGAGGGCACCTTTGGAGATTCAATAGCAAAAGTATGTGGACATTCAAACTAATGCTCTACAGTAGGTTGCAATACTTTATTCTGTTTTGTTCCCAAATGACTTGCTCATTTTATTTCATTTTTTAATTGTGTAATTTATTTTTTAAAGTATATTTTATTGATGATGCTATTACAGTTGTCCCATTTTTTTCTACCCTTTATTCCCCTCTGACCTGCACACCCCCTCCCACCAGCATTCCCCCTTACCTAAGTTCATGTCCATGGGTAATACATGTAAAGTTCTTTGGCTTCTCTGTTTCCTATACTATTCTTAACCTCCCTGTCTATTTTGTACCTACCATTTTATCCCTGTACCTTTTTCCCCCATTCTCCCCCTCCCCTTCCCACTGATAACCCTCCATGTGATCTCCATTTCTGTGGTTCTGTTCCTGTTGTAGTTGTTTGCTTAGTTTTTGTTTTTGCTTTTAGATTTAGTTGTTTTGTTTTAATTTAATTTAATTTAATTTAATTTAGAGAGAGGGAAAGAGAGGGGGAGAAATATCTATCAATTGCCTCTAGTACACACCCTGACCAGGAACTGAACCCACTACCCAGGCACGTGCCCTGAACAGGAATTGAACTGGTGACCTTTTGCTTTGCAGAATGGTGCCCAATCAACAGGGCCACACTGTTCAGGGCTGGTATTCTTTATTTTAGCCAATCTACTAGGTGTGTGGTGGTATAACCTTGTGGGTTTAATTTTTATTTCCCTAGTGGTTAGTGATGTCGAACATCTTTTTCCTGTGCTTATTGGCAATTCACGTTTCTTTTTGGTGAAGTGCCTATACATGTCTTTTGCCTTTTTTTGTATCCTGTTTTTCAGAAGGATTTATAAAGTGTTGGTGTTAATTCTTCCTTAAATGTTTGGTAGAATTAAACAGTAAAGCCATCTGGGTCTTGGTGTTATGTGTTGGAAATTTTAAAAATACTAATTCAGTCTCTTTGGTTGTTAAAAGTCTATTAGGATTTTCTCTTTTCTTGTTTGCAATTATATAGAAATCTGACCTCTTCATCTAAGTTATCTAATTCATTGGCATACAGTTGTTCATAATATTCTTATCATCCTTTTTACCTGTGTGACATTTGTAATAGTTTCCCCCAGTTCTTTTTTGATTTTTAGTAATGTGAATCTTCTCTTTTTTTTCTTGGTCAGTTTAGGTAAAGGTTTGTCAATTTTGTTGATCTTTTCAAAGAATCAACTTTTGGTTTCATTGATTCTATATTGATTTTCTCCTCTCTACTTCATTTATTTTCATTCCAATCTTTATTATTTACTTCCTCCTACTTGCTTTAAGTTTAGTTTACTCTTTTCTAATTTCTTATTCTAAAAATTCCATACCTAAAAACATTGACTTTTGTCAATTTAATTATGTATGTAGTATTGATGTAAGAAATGTCCAGACACATAAAGAATTTTAATAAAAGTTTATTTGAGCCCAAACTGACAACAGTTTCTGAGAAGTAAGATCCAAAATGCTCCAGAGAACAACATTTCTTTTGTTCCTTTTATTCATTTGAAATTAAAGAGGGAACATAAGGAAAATTATATGAAAGTGGGAGAAAGTAAGGCAGGGATTGGATCACAGGATAGTTAAGATTATGTGCTGTCTTTCAGGATGGTTATGCCTTCGAGTGGTATTATTTCTGACATTTCAAAGCTGTGTTAACCTAGATGTACAAGAACAATGGATAGGGATTGCTTGAAAATATTTCACTAAAGAAGTTACAGGCCTGGTGTGCGACTACCCACCATGACCTGCCCAGAACACATGTTAAGAAGCACTGCCTTGCCCTGTGGAGTGTCTCAGTGGTTGGAGTGGCTTCCCATGCACCAAAAGTTCATGGGTTTGATCTCCAAAGAGGGTACATACCTAAGTTGCAGGTTCAATATCTTGTCAAGGAGCATACGGGAGACAAGTGATCGATATTTCTCTCTCACATTGATGTCTGTCTTTCTCTCTCTCTCTCTCTCTCCAATCAATAAACATGTCTTGGAATGAGGATTACAAATTTTTTTAAAAGAAGCACTGTCTTAACATATAGAGGGATCCACACCCATCCTTCCCTGCCCACAATTAATGCCTGATCTGTGACAAACATGAACTGATGCATGGTATTGCAGTGTAATGGTATCCACAATGTAGGTGTGTAGTTACTTTAAAACATGAGCATTATGCTAGGCCATGCAGGAAAGAGAACATAGCAGGCATAAAGACTGCTATCTTTAGAAAGTTCTGCTTCCAAAAAGTTTGCCCTTGGCTGATATGTATGAACTTGGTTTCTCTCTCTTCCCTAGCTGATTAATGTAGTTCACGTTGCCTAGATTGTTGGTACAAATAATGTGATTTATGCTGAACACCTGCTTTCCTTTGTAGAGTCTGGAATTTTGGTACATGCTAGTTGGAAGGTGACTAAATGTCTAATTTCCGATAAAAACCTTGGACACTGAGTCTCTAATGGGCTTTCCTGGCCAGAAACTTCTATGTTATGTTCCTGCATTTTTTGTTGTTGTGAGAAAGGAGCATGCTCAAGTATGCCCTCCCACAGTAGGAAGAGAGCATAAGGAAATCTATGCATGAATTTCTCTATATTCCCATGTCTTTCTTCCTTGCCAATCCTATTGTGTATCCTTATTTTGTAATAAATTTAGCCATGGATACAACTTTATGCTAAGATCTGTGAGATCGTCTATTGTACTCATGAATATGTCTGGTTTGGGGGATCCTGAAACATAATAACATTACATAAATTCAATTCTCTGAACAACTCTAAGGTAGGTAGAACTTAGTTCCTGTCTCTTACAAGCAAGGAGACTAAAGTTAGTGTGGCTAAGCAACTTCCCTAGGAACTGGGTTCCTAAGAGAGGGAATTCGTGTATGTCTGAATCCAAAACCTTAGCTTTTTACTGTTATTCTGCATTGCCTCCCAATACCACAAGTTGCAGTGGGTTGAGAGGAGGCAATGGAAGATCGTTAAGGTAATAGTGGTCTGAGACTGCTTCATACAAGAGGTAGGATTTGACTTGGACTTGAAGGATAAATGGACAGACAGCATTAAAATTGATGGAGTGGGAAGAGTATTGTTAATAGAAATGCATGATATAAAGGCATGAATTGGTAAAATGCAAGTTATTTGGGAGAAAGGAATATATCACTTGAGTGGAATGGAGGGTTTACAGTAGGGTTTTTTTTTTTTTCCCTATACATAAAAATAAATTTGGGAGCAGGAGGAACTGGAAGCAGCTTGCTTTCTACTATGTCCATGTTTTGAAACAGGCTAAATCAGGTGAGAAAACAGAGCCAAAGAGGCTTAATGACAAATCCATAAAAACTGGGATATTTGAAACAACTTCCAGTCAAGATAGTGGCACAGGTAAAGATGGCTTGCTTCCTCACACAACCACATCAAAATTCTAACTAAATGGTACAACAACCATCACTCAGAGCCCTCAGAAATCAAGTTGAATGGAAGTCTGACAACTATGGAATTAAAGAAACAATATCCACCCAGACTGGTAGAAGGGGCGGAGACACAGAACAGGCTGGTCCCACATCTATGTGTGGTGGATAAAAATTCAGGTGGGTCCTGGTTGGTGTGGCTCAGTGGACTGAGTGCTAGCCTGTGAACTAAAGGGTCGCCATATTGATTCCCAGTCAGGGCATATGCCTGGGTTGTAGGCCAGGTCCCCAGGAGGGGGTGCTTGAAAGGTAACCACACATTGATGTTTCTCTCTCTCTCTCTCTTCCTCCTTTCCCCTTTCTCTAAAAATATAATGTTTATAAAGTAAAATGTTTTAAAATATTTTTGAGTGGGAAATGTTGGGAGTGAGGAGTCCTGAGATAACACTATGCACATTAACCCATTTAATCCTCATAACAAAGCAGTAAGGGATATTCTGATTTTACCCACATTTTACTGATGAGCTTGGTTAGGTACCTTGTTCATGGTGCACTTAAATGAATGACATTCAAAGTTAATTCTATGCAACAAATTTTCTAGAACCCGAAGGAAATGAGCACAAAAATACTTCTTAAGAAAACCTAGGTGGGCAAAAACTGCTGGCACTAATGTGTATATATTTTTCTAGCTGTCATCTTCTTTTTACTCCTACCCACTGATATTTTTTCAGTGTAAGAATAAAACATAAAGGCTGTAGCTCCAAAGTCTTCCCAACATTGCTGTGCCATTTGTTCCCTCACTGAAGTTGGCAGAGAATTAATGTACTGAGATATAACAGGAAAAAGTGATTTTTTAAAATATATTGGTCTTTTTAAAAAGATTTTATTTATTTATTTTTAAACAGAGGGGAAGGGAGAAAGAGAGGGAGAAAAACATCAATGTGTGGTTGCCTCTTGCACGCCCCCTACTGGTGGCCTGCTCCACAACCCACCCATGTGCCCTGACTGGGAATCGAACCAGTGACCTTTTGGTTCGCAGTCTGGCACTCAATCCACTGAGCCACAGTGGCCAGGGCAAAAAGCGATATTTTTATTAGAGGCTGATTTAGTGTGTCTTCAGGTTTTAAGTCTCAGAAAAGTAGGAATTCCAACAAGATTGGTATGTCATTTTGGAATGTCACGGTTGCCCCAAATAAGTAAACATTATTGTTTAAACATTATTTTTATAAAACTCTTGTATATGTGAATATGTGCCAATTAATTCGTTAAACTCTTCTTAAGCAGTTTTTACTATTATTTAAATTTAAAATTTAATCTCCTAGATTAAATATTACATAATCTAAGCTTTCAGTATTGCAGGGTTCATAGAGAATTACAGACTATATATAAGGAATTATTGAGATAATCATGTTCTTCCTTTTTAGCAATTTCCACATCCATTTACCAGTTTACTGGATAGATTGTCACGTTACAATGGAGAGCACCCTGTCCTAACAGTGAGAATACCTGGGTTCTAGCCTCCATACATAACCCTAGATTTTTACCTGCTGGATCGCCAGATCCTCATCTTCCCATCCAAAAACAAAAACAAAACAAAACAGCTATGCTTGCTGAGCCTATATCACAGAACTGTTATGAGTTTTAAATTAGATAAAGAAAAGTACTTTGAAAGTGTTAATATTGGGGCTTCTTGCATTATCTTTTGCATTTTCTGTATTTTTTTTCTCAATTAAAAAATGTTCCATAACATACCAGAAATTTTCACATGCTTTTTAAAATAAATCCCTGGAAATGTTATTGTGCTCAAATTTCACAACTTTACTTCCTAATATTTATTTTAGACCTACTCTGTAAGTTTTGGCTTGCAATCAGTCAGAGGAATTGCAACTTCATGAATCTTTTCTATATGAATGATTTAGTAAGCTTATATAATAGTACTATAGTATTTTTTCTTTTTATTGAATTTATTAGAGTGACACTGGTTAATAAGTACTAAATAATTTCAAGATTTAGTGTGATGTACAGATTTAAAATGTTTTCACTGATGGAGATGCCTGTAATTGATTTCTTTCACCTTTTTGGACATCTTGCCCTCCTGACCCCATGAAGCTTGCAAACTATCTGCATCCTTGTTTCTGCTATCTAGATATACATCTTTTTATCCATAACAACCAGAAATATCAGCTAAAAAATTAAATGAGATTCTAGTTTTCTGAAGCTTATTGCAAGTCAGTAAGGTGTACTGAAAAGACAGAAAGTTTTTCTGCACCTCATTTTCTCATTATAAAACAAGTGGGTTGGATTAGATTTCTAAGGTTCTTTCTACTTTTAACATTATGAGATTTTTTAAAACTCTTCTAAGTATCTATTTTAGGAAATTGATGAAAAGAATAGGGTTGATGCTAATTTTTAAGAGATACTATTTATTATATTTGATTTATACCCAAGGTGACCATGTAACCTGCCATCCAAATACGAGGAAACTTTTGAGAGTGAAAGTAGTATTGTTAGTAATTAACTAATCCAGGACAACAGCCTTAAACCAGAACTTCCCCAGCTAAACTAGAATGTCTGGTTATCCTCTCTGTCAGTTGCATTGCTGTCCAAGGAAGATTATTTATTCATCAGTTTTAATTCCTTTTCATGGTTTCCCTGTTTTTTCTTATAGATCCACTATGCGTGGAGAGTAATACAACATCATGCCAGCAATCTTCAGCTAGTAAAAAAGGAATGTTCACAGATGACTTACACAAACTGGTGGATGACTGGACAAAGGAAACAGTAGGAAATTCTCTTATTAAGCCAAGTTTAAACCAACTTAAGCAGAGTCAACAGAAATTAGAGACAGATAACTGGAACAAAGTACATGAAGTAAGTTGTTTATGCCCGATCCTCTTTATTTATAAGAATTAAAATCATAAAAATTGATTTGCTTAGGCATAAGGTTACAGTTACCATTGATAGAGTGATGTGACTTGACATCATATTGACTTTTACCCTTGTCTAGATTTATTATGTCTTTAAATAAATTATCTTTTAGACCAGGGGTTAGCAAACTTTTTCTGGGAAGTTGTAATTATGTTCAAGTTTTGGGGTTGCAACTACTCAATGCACACTGTAGTACAAAAGCAGCCATAGACAATACATAAATAATATGTGTGACTTCGTTCCATCAAAATTCAATTTGCAAGAAGAGGTGGCAGGCCTTAGCTTACTGACCCCTGCTTTAGACTATATAATTAAAGAAAGTCAAATATCAAAAAAGAAAGCATCTGGAATAAGGGTTAGTTAATTCCATCCTATGGTAAAAGAAGAGTTTGGGTTTTCAGAAGAAGCTACCTTATGGTATATATCAGCATTCTTAAAGCCAGTAAGTTACCTTATTCACTGTGAAAAACAATTTTAATGTTTTAAAAGATATCTTAAGCTTATGGACACAATGCCTGCTTAATTGCGTATGGCCTTATCCAGGTATACATGCAATTGAAATGCAGAAAAATGTCCACAGTGAATTCTGGAGGGGAGAGAACACAGTCTCACAGAATGTATGTGTGTGTGTATAGTATTTGTGTATAATTGCATGTATTAGATATATGCGTATATGCATAGGAATAGGAAAAGCCATTAACAGTACCATTAACAGTATGCTGGATGGTGGGATGTGGGTCTTATTTAATTTGTACTTTTCTGTGTTTGAAGTTTTAAAATAAGTATCATTTTTCACAATTTCTAAATCTATTAAAATGTGAATCAGGGCTTCAAATCTGTACCCTCATTATTGAAAAAGATACATGTGTGTTTGTGTGTTATGTCTGTGCACATATATGTGTGTATACATAGTCATTACATATAGTTGGGTAAAGAAAGTCTGAAAATACATTTAGTGTTAATGTTGATTAAACATTTTCAAATGCCTAGATTTGTCAAACTAGTAAGCAGAGTATATGCTTTTGGCAGCTCTGTATGTTTATCTTACTCCTGCACCTATTTATACACAGATAGTATCACCATTGTAAAAATTGGAAGCTTTTAGAGGCAAATTTCAAGGCATAAATACATTTGTGCTGCCATTCAGACATCTCAGTGCTCTGTGAATGGATGCTTTTGTTGACTAGTAGTAGGAGGGCGGTTAATTGCAGTGTAATGGGGAATATTTGAAGGAAGAATCAGTAGAAAATGGGGTAAGAAGGAAGTTGGTGAAGATCTTTAAACAGACTTAGGTTCTGGTGTCAGCTCAGTCATTTACTAGTTGTGTGACTTTAGACAAGTCATTTGTGCCTCAGTTTTCATGTTTTTAAAACAGGGATAATACCTACCTGCCTTGCAGGGTTGCTGTGAGGATTAAATGATGTAACACCTATAAAGTACATAGCACGTGATAGTACCCTATATGGTAACTATTTTTAGATACAGTTGCTTATGACTGTGTGGAGAGCCCATCTCACTATCTTGCATGTTACTGTTCTGTAGCCTTACTTTGAAAATGTTGTCACGATTATGTGCCAGGTCCTTTACTATGTGCCAAGCTCTCTGCTAGGCACTGAGTTACTAAGCAAGAACAAGTATGTTCCCTATTCTCATGGAACTTATACTCTGGTGGGACAGTTAGATGTGAATAGACTTGTTGTATAAATAAATATAAAACTGCCATTTTAATAAGGACTACACGGAGATACAGTAAGGGTCATTTGGCCTAGTAAAGGGAAGTCAAGGAAAGCTTCCCTGAAAAAGTGATGGCTGAGTAGAGATCTCAGGGATGAGTAGGTGTTAACTGGGTGAAAGGAGGAGGGAATATGATTCCAAGCAGAAAGGACAGTATATGCAAAAGCACTGTATGGGGAAAGGGAGCACGAAGGTACTGAAAGTAGGTCAGTTTAGCTTAAGTGAAAGAAAGCAGAGAGGAGTTGGTGCACAGTCAATCTAAGGAGGTAGGTAGGGTCTTAAAAGTGATGATGATAAGGAACTTTGTCTTTATTTTGAGGAAGATGGATAGACATTGAAGTCTTAGGGTTGACATGATCAGATTTGCTTTTGGAAAAGATCACTTTGAGTTAAAGCATGAAACAAGGATATTGGGAGTAAGGGTAGATGTTGGTAGAGCAAATTAAGATTTATTCACAGTAGTTCAGATAAAGAGAAGTTGAGATAGAAAGAAGTGAACAGATTCCAAGAAATGTTTAAGAGATAAAAATGGACCACATTTAGTGCTGGAATGAAGGTATGGCAGAGGGGAGTTGTCTATCATTCTAGCATACAATCACCAAGATGGAGAGCATGAGCAGGCAGTGTGTTTTGGTAGAGGAGAGATCACATGTTTGATTTTGTTCATTTGAATCTGAGATGCTTTTGAAATATCCAAGAGAAGTTAAGTATAATAGGTCATCTCCAATCCGGTCTTTTAAAAATAAAAGTCACATTGTTATTATTTGTAAAATAATGTTTGTTATAGTGTTTAGTCAGGGCAGAAAAGTACAACTTTTAAAATAATGCCTTTAAATCCCACCACCCAGAAATAATTTGTCACCGACTTTAAATAAACATCATTTCAGGTATCTTTCTATGTCTGTATATGGATACATGGAAATACATTTCTAAAAATGCAATCATACTACACATGCTGTTTTGAATCAGAAGTATTAACTTTTTAAAGATTTTATTTATTATTTATTTTCAGAGAGAGGGGAAGGGAGGGAGAAAGGTGAGAGAAACATTGATCAACTGCCTCTTGAACGTCCCCAGCTGGAGAACCTGGCGTACAACTTAGGCATGTGCCCTCTACTGGGAATCACACCAACAACCTTTTGGTTCACAGGCCAGCGTTCAGTCCACCGAGCCACTGCATCCAGGGCTAAATTAAATTTTACTTAACAGAACAAAAACACTGATATGAAGAAGGAATTGCTGAAATTTAAATAAATGTTTTTTTCACCTCAAGAGATAAGTCATTTATTCTTGAGTCAAGCTCAGTTACCCAAAGTTTAGTTTGAAACTTTAGTTGAACTTTTAGCTTGATCATTCAATCTAGAAGAACTAAGCATTTGGGGCTGATACCAAGCTCTCCTTTAAGTGAGAATTACTTACTTCCATTAGACTTATTATTACCATACATATAAGATTTCAGTATACATATGCATAATTACAATACAATATGATAAAAAGTCAGTCAAGAATATATTTTCTCAATACTGCCAAAAACATAATTGTCTTGAGTTTAAATTTCCAAAAATATAACAGAAATGTTAGAATTATTTGAGATAGTAAGTAGAAGAGGGTAGGGTGGTGACATTTATTAAGTACCTGCTGTATGCCAGGCTCTTCTCCATGCCACATTATATCAGGCTCTGTCTCCAAAAAATTATGTACTGTAATAAGATAGGTTGTTGTCTATGTTGCTGAATAAGAGAATGCAGAAGAAAATAGAAAAGTAGTGCTAGACTAAGGAAAGGTGACACTAAAACGAACAGAGATTTTTTAAGCAGAGGCCTTGGCGTTAGTTGGAACTGTGATCAAATCCTCACATTAATTTGCATAGTGTTTGTTAGGTGTTACCAAATTTCAGCTTCTGTTTCCTCATGTGAAAATGTCTACCATGCAGGGCAGTTATGAAGATGAAATGCATAAGGTATGTAACTATGCTTAGCACACAGAATGGTGCTGCAAAAATGGTAGTCACTCATAGTAATAATGGAGTAGTTACCCAAAAAGAATAGGAAGGAATATAGATGGATAAAAGCATCTGCCAAATAAACTGATATTTTGTTTTTATTTTTGTTTTCATTAGAATACTCCATCTACTCTGGGCTACACACCAACATGGATTTCTTCTCTATCCCAAATCCGCGGAGCTGTCCCAACCTCCTTGCCACAAGGACTCCCACTCCCTTCGTTTCCTGGGCCATTGTCATCATACAGAATGCCCCCTGTTTGTCAGTATAATGCTGTGGGGGGGCCAGGGTATCCAGTACAGTGGGTAGGAATTTCAGGAGCACCACAACAGCCTTTAGTGATTCCCACCCAGCCTGGGGGACCGTTCCAGCTGGGGATGAGTTTGCAGGCATTTCCAGCTTCATCAGTGCAGAAGCCATCCGCTATCCCGCCTGGTCCCAAGTGAATCAGAATAGATGATGAAGAACAGGGAGATTTATTTTTCAGAAATATTTTCGGACACCTAAGATATTAAACTCCTTTTCTTGGGTTCTGCCATATTCTCCATCATTTGAGTTTACTTTCCACTGTATTTTTTTTGTTCCAATGTAGTATTTAATATAGCTCATCATTCTGTAGAACTGTGCAGTTTGTACATAGAACACTGCACACAGAAATGTTTTTTCACTTCAAATCCTATCCTTTTTGATACTTGATTTTTTAAAAATACTGTTGAGAATGCTTTAAATAAGCTCGGCTTGAGCATTACCATTTCCAGGACACTTCCCATGATTTGCTGAAAAGCTTCCATTTTTTTACTGCTGCTGTCTGCAGCTGGATGATACTTTTCTTTAAAATGTATAAAAAACTATTTAAATTGATATTCCCCAAATGTGGACGAAGTGTGACCATCCAACATCTGGAGTCTTACGGGATTCTTCACATGATTATCTTAGGTTTACCTTTCACAGAAGGCAGGGTAATGCTGCAGGAAACATTTTAGTATATAAAATTAGAATAAATTTGTCAACCAATATAGAACACAAGCCCTTTTAAATGTGATTTTCTTCCCGTCGTCACAGCTATAGGAGTGAAGCTTTGTTCTAAGTGAGGCGGAAAGAAAGGAAAAAACAGAACTGTAACAGTTCCTTGATTCTGCAAATACTGTAGCTGTTTTAGGATTTTGTTAGTAATTCAAAGCAGCTATCTCCTTGTTTATCTTGTGCACACTACATTGTTTTTGAGCATCTGAGAGGCATTGGTTTGGCTTGCATTCGTTTGCAAGGGATATATTGCAGCTGAAAAGAATCTCATTTGTGGGGAATCTTTGTCCCCAAAGTACTTGAATCCCCTAACAAAGAGTATTCAAGTTACACCTCTATTGACCCATTCTTCCGAAGTGAAATTTACTTGACATAGTAGGTTTTGTAGGTTTTAAGACTTACACATGAAACACTGGCTTTACAGGGTTCTAAGTGATGTGGGGTATACACTGTCCTGCAGTGAAATAGTAGACCCTTGAAGTATACTATTTAAGTTCCCCTTACCTTTTTAGTTTTTTTATTACCATTTTTTAGTTGTTATAATTTCTAGTTAGTATCTATAGCATCTTATTTTTAGATCTTAGATGATTTTGGTACCCTCTTTAGAATCTGAGAGAGATATCACTGTCAAGTTGCACTTTACTGGGTTTTATCCAGTTTTAGGAGGAGGGGAGACAATGTCAAAATAAACACTTTCGGTTTTCAAGAAGGTTAACTATAATAATCTTAAAAGGCTGTTCACAGAGTTACTCAATGCTCAGTCTGTGAAACCCAAGTAGAATTCTTAAGTGGTATTTATTGACCAGTACATATACATATTTAAAATACTTATTTTTCCCTCTGATGATTTCAAGGTTGTTTTCTAGCACTCATTTCCCTTAATAACAAGTTCTGTCTACTGGTACACATTCTAAATTATAGCCCAACATTTCTGTTAACAGATTTTCCTCCATATTCTACTAAAAATTTTACCCCATCAGCTTGCCAGGTAATGAAGAAAATTTAATAGGTGTTCTTTTTTTTTTTTCCACAGTTTACTTTGAGATATTCAGTACCCTTTTTCAAAAAGGAAATGTGTCTTATACTTACCTGAGGTTCACATTCAACATCATAAAGATTCTGTTGCTATCATTTGGGGCATGTAGGGCAGCATTTTGAGAACTGCTGTTGGTAAGAGCCAAAGTTTCTTTTCCTAAAACACTCTAGTTTGGATGAGTCTTTCTAAATCTTATGTACAGATTCTTCAAATTTCTTCTACAATATTGGTTTGCAAGTTGAAGTGATTTTAGGACATTAGTGTAATGCAAATGCTTGCATTCCAGTGTTTATTTTACCATGTGTACAAAAACAATGTGCCTAAAACCTGTTAATTCTTTAAAACTGCTCGTTTCATTATAAGAGTTGGCTTTGTGTGATTAAATTGAGACTTATGACCTATAAAGTGAAAATGCTGCAGGTTTTAAGATCCCTTCTTCTGTAGTCACAATCCTTTTAGACAGTGTACCCCCAAGATGAAAAAAGCTCCATGGATGACATGCACAGTTACGTTTTTTAATGGCTGCTCTATATCACATGTCCCACATTTTGCCACCACCTGTTTTATGTATAATTCATCATTCATTTGCCTGCAGACTTTTGCAGTGCCTTGTAATAGTTAGAATCTTTTCAGATTTTTTGCTGGAAAGAAAAGTAGTCTAAAGTTCAAAGTTGGTGAATAATGTACTGCTGTCTCCATGCTGACTGCAGTAGTTGGGTGAACATATATGTTATGTATACATTATGTATATGTAATATATGTAAGTTTAAAAATACAGAAAAAATGAGTTTGTGCAGAAATGAAGAAAACAGTGTTATTCACATCACTGGGTTTTTATTTAAGTTATTTTTTCCATTACTTAAATGTTGGATTCAGCTTATAATCACTTTGACTGTAAATATTGGCTAGTTTTCTATCTAGGGATTTTGCATTATTTCATAACTTTTGCTAAATCATGTAATAGTGTGGTTTGCATCCTTGCTGAGGTACTTTTCCAACCCAGAAGTAATTAATTCTCGGGGTAAAGCTCAGAAATTCCCTTCTTACTTAACAAAGAACCTACTGTATAACAAGGGCCTTCTACCCATTCCCCCCTCAAAAAAAACATACAAACTGTCATTTTCATTTTCCTTCTTGTAGAAGAGAAAAAGGTTGTATTAAGCCATCCTGCTTGTAAAGTTTATTTGGCGGAGGGGTGGTCTATATGTCCATCCACCATGTTTACTTCTCAAAGTGCAAGTCTGATGAATAGTACTGTATCTCCATATGTGGTAATGTGAGCATTTCATCATGAAATACCTGCTGCTATGTTTGTGAAGTTGGGTGTAACATCATAAGAACATGAAACCAGTATTGGTGTAAATCTAATGAAAATTACACTGTGTATATTTGTAGCAGTCCTGAATCTCTATTTAAGGTAATTTGCTATAATATAAAAACTATCCATCTGTTTTTCATCCTCTTCTTACGAATTTTATACTGAGCATGAAGTCTAATGGCTTGAGAGCAGAATTATCTGTGAAAGTTTAAAAGGCACTTTTCCACTGCGAATTTTAGATTGAATGAAGAATGTAATGAGTGTACAGTATGATGGGATGTATCATTTTAGAACCCCAGAGTTAATTCCAGTCCAGTTACTTTTGTTTATCTACCTCGTTTTAAGTGCTGTTTTAGGGTGCACAAGTAAACACTGCCTGTGAAACTTGCTTTTTTTTTTTTTTGCCTTGATTCTCAGTATTCTTACAGGCTATAAACCTGTCCTGCCTCCTTGTCCCAGTATTAACTATAAGTTTGAGATGAGGGGGCCATCACTCTGCCACCAATCTGTGTTTAAGGGATGAGAGCCACGTGCGTCTATGAAATAAGCTTTAGGAATTTGGGGATGGAGAGCAGAGAAATAAACTCAGCTGGGGGGAAATATAGGACTTAGTTGTAGGAACTAGTTGTAAAATAAATGTTAAGAAAAAACCTAAATTAGACAGTCCAGTGCCTGTAACTTTGCATCTTTTATTAAAGATGCATTTCTTATCTGTGTGCCTAAAGGGCTATGGGTTGAAATTGTTTTAACTATCACAGTGAAATCGCTGACAAATCCTACAGCAATAGCCTGTCATTTAGCATATCAGCATACTGCTAGACATTTGCAGTGATATTTTGTTACCTTAAAATAGCTGTATGCTTCCAGTTTATCCATTCTCTAAAGTTTATCAGAGGCATTGATTTTCTTCTTTGCTGTCTTTTCTGAGTGATGAAAATGGTACATTCCTTTTTCCCCCAAAACACTCAGCAAATGTTTGTAAACCACATGTTCCTTGTTTCACATGTTTACTGTGTGTAACACTACAGCACATTTAATGGTAGTAAATACTGTATTTCAGGCTTCGTGCAGAAGTACACTCTTGAGGTATATTTGCCATCAATTTGGGAGTTAGTTTTTAATCTTTTTGGATCAGAAAAACTTGAGACATTTGAAATAATATGCAGGTCATTTTCTAGAATACATTGTTCATATTTCATTCTACAGTTTACTGGGGACTTGTTTTCCCACCCCGCCCCCTTGTTTTAGAAGATGAAACAGAAAAGGAGGGTGGTATAGAAAAGGCCAGTGATTTGGTCAATGTAATTTCTGGGATTGAATTTTTAAAACAATACAGACTGTAAAATGGTGACAGTCAAACTTGCTAAAATCCTTTGAAGTGAAATTATGAAAATTTTTTTCTTCCCTGGTCTATAAGAGCATGAAAGTTTCATGGAGGCAAACGCATTCGGATCACCCTGGAAACAGTTGTATGTGAAGGATGAACACAAACATTAGTCATGTCTTGATCGTTAACTAGGTTTCAGTGAAGTTATTTTAAACTGAGATGGCTAAAAGAGTGTATAAACCAACAGCTACCATTCTGGAAGTTTTTTAAGAAACCAAGGAAGAAGAAAGGTGTTTCTTCCTCTTTCTCTCTGACTCAGGTGGCATCTCTTTCATGGCTCTGGTCCAAAAACCTTCCTCCTGTGGTCTCATTATGTATGACCCCAGCTTCTGGACTCCGGCAATACCACCCCTTCTTTTTTTTTAATCCTCACCAGAAGATATGCTCATGATTTTAGAGAGCGGAATGGAGGAAATGAGAGAGAGAAAGAAAAACATCGATTGGCTGCCTCCTGTAGGTCCCCTGACCAGGAATCAAATCTGCAAAATTCTGGTGTACAGGACAATGCTCCAACCAACCGAGCCACCTGGCCAGGGCTGTAAGGTTTTCTTTTAGTTACAAATAAAAAATAAAAAGGCTGAAAGTCAAGCAAGAAGGGAAGAGGGAAACTGGGCTCTTGAGAAAAAAATGTGCTAGTGTAAAATAAACTCTTAAATGCGTGCTTGTCATCCTTCCAGTTTTTTTTCAAGTTGCATTTGTTTTTCATCATATCTTAAGGTTTCTGATTGAGATTTGTGGTCCAGAACATACCCTCAGCAGAAATAGTGACTGATCAGAAAGTGCAGTTGTTCAAGGTCTATCATGCTCAATCACATAAAGCTTTGTTTGATATGAATATTAAGCATGTAGACCTAGTACAGCATGGGAGCCACTCAGGAAGTTTATGCAATTAATAGACTTTCATGCATAGTTTACTATGAAGTATGCAGAATTTCAGTCACTTCTCTACATTTAACATTTAGTTGTATATGTGAACTCTCTTAATTGGGGAATGTAGCGTTATATAGAATGTTGTTAATTTTAATCCTTGGCGTTAACTTTTTTCTTCCTTGGGTTTTTTTTGGGGGTGTTAAATCAAGTGATCTGCCTTTAGGCAGTTGTCTTATTTTGGTTCTTTGAAACTGTGATTTTTATTTCATTTGTACCCAACCATTGTTAAGTATTTTGTTTCCTGGAAATTTTGTTTTGAAACAGAAAATAAAGGCTGTGATAAAATGAGTATGTCGTCTTATTAAAATGCTGTCATAGTCACTGCACTTATTTGGCTTAAATTGATTCATTTACCAACTGTAATTTAGCAGATTTTTTAAAATTTAGTTTTATAGATTATGCTGGTTGAACAAACTAACCAAGCTGTGTGTTACTCTTGATTTGTAGCCCTAACAGATTTTGAGTTCTTTTCCACACTTGGTCAATGAGCGATAATTGTCAGAGTCACTCTGATTTACTGAGTGCTTAATGTGTTAGCTAGGCTTCTATCAGTGATACTTTATTTCATAAAACAATCCTTTATAAGCTATGTCTGCTACTATCTACACTTCACAGAGAAAATTTTAGGGTCAGAGAGATTAAAGAACTTACCAAGGTAACACAGGTAATAAGTGTTGAAGCCTGGATGCAAATCCAGGTCTGTCTGACTCCAAAGCTCATGGAAAAATCCCTGGGCCATACTCTCAGATGTACTGCATGAAAATAATACAAATACATGTATGTTTTCATCAAATTACTGGAATTAGTATATACTCTTTACATATCTTACATGAGGTTGTATCTAGTACTTGTTTCATACTTTCAGGAATAGAAGTATATGTTTGTGGTACAAGAAAGGATTTAAAATGTGCCCTCTGCACAAACTCATTAAGGAAAATTTAATTTCCCGTCATATTGACAGTTACTATGGTTCACCTTTAGAAAAAAGTACATTTGGGTATCTCCTTCCCACATCTCATTCACCACACTACTGTGACTTCAGACTCTATCAAATAGGTCAGATCACTTGTTCCTTTGATAATTTAGGTAGAAAAATTATGCATGTATTTATGCAAACAGCCGTGGAGGAAGAGTAAGAGGCCTACCAGAAATATCCAAGATTAGGTAGGAATTCTTAATGTTTTAAAATGATTGCCTTCATTTATTAGCTCAGTGTCTCACACTTTCTATCTTATTGAGGACACAGATTACTTGGTAGAACAATCATGGGCTTTTTCATTCTCAGACCTCTCAAACCTCCATTTTCTCATTGTACAATAAGGTTGTATTATATGAGACAGGTAAAGGCAGCAACCCTGTCCCTAATTTGCTGGCTGTGCTTATTGATAAGAATCTCTGGTGACTTTCACACTAAACTTGCTCTTGGGAAATCAGGCTGGTTTGGAAATGGGCCCTGATTCTTATTATAGTTAATATAGATACATTTTGGAGTCCAGCAGACCTGGATTTGTATTCTAGCTTTGTGAACTTCAGAAAAATTACTTTAACTTCTCATCCTCAATTTCCTTATCTGTAAAAAGGAGAACTGCATCAGGGGAGTGTTTGAAGACTAAATGCAAAAGCATATAAAATGCTTAGCACTTGGCATGTAGGCTTGGTCAAATAGTAGTAGTAACTGCTGAAGGGACCACACATATCACTATTTTAACAGAAAATAGTTACAAACAAGTTACAACTAAGCCCAACCTGTGAGTTGATGTGAGGTCTGTTAGTGGAAGAGATTAGATATTGGCCTAAGAGGTGCAAGATGATGTAATAAAGTGAGGTTCAAAGGTGATAACATACAACTCATTTAAAAGGTGCCATCAGCCTGGCTGGTGTAGCTCAGTGGACTGAGCATGGGCCTGCGAACCAGAGGATTGTGGTTTGATTCCCAGTCAGGGCACATGCCTGGGTTGCAGGCCAGTTCCCAGCAGGGGACGCATGAGAGGCAACCACACATTGATGTTTCTCTCCCTCTCTCCTTCCCTTCCCCTCTAAAGATAAATAAATAAAATATTTAAAAAAATAAAAGGTGCCATCATTAATGAGCAATACTAATAAAAGAATGAGATAGCAGAATTAAGTCTGACTAGGCAGTTTAGAAGTTGCAATAGTAGTTAGGGAAAAGAAGGTGGGTCTTATGGCAGAAATGCAGATAGAAATGAAGTACAGTTTAGATCATGGTTCAAACAGGATCAGAACCTTGAGATGCACAGATAAAGACTTGGAAAGGACTAGCTCACATACATGTTCCAAATGAAGAAACAGGCTCAGGAATTTAACCAATATTTGTAAGGTTTCCCCATTCCCCCATTCTAGCTTACAGGTTCTCAACCCTGATTGCATATTAAAATCACCTGGGAAGCTATTATAAAAAACGGGGTCTCGGTTGCACAAAATTGTGAATATGCTTAACACTACTTGAACTGTTTTAAAAGGTTAAAATGATAGATTTTAGGTTACCTATATTTGACCACAATTTAAAATAAAATAGTGTATGGGTCCCACCACTATAATCAGTATTATTTTAAGCTGGCTCCTTGAAAGGTTAAAAAGATTGACAAATTTTTAAACAAAATCATCAAGAAAAAAAAAGGACACAAACATGAAAGAGAAGTACAACTGACACCACAGAAATACAAAGGATTGTAAGAAGATATTACAATTATATGCCAACAAGTTGGACAATCTGGTAGAAATGGGTAAATTCCTAGAAATATACAATCTTCCAAAATTGAATCAAGAAAAATCAGAAAACAGCCCTGGCTGGTGTGGCTCTGTATTGAGTATGGGTCTGTGAACCAGAGGGTTGCTGATTCAATTCCCAGCCAGAGCACATGCCTGGGTTGAGGGCCAGATCCTTGGCTATGGGTACATGAGAGGCAACCACACATTGTTTCTCTCCCTCTCTTTCTACCTCCCTTCCCTTCTGTCTAAAAATAAATAGAATCTTTAAAAATGAAGGAAAAAAAAGAAAAATCAGAAAATCTGAACAGACCAATTACAATTAATGAAGTTAAAGCAGTAATCAAAGGACACCCAAAAGCAAAGAAAAAACCTAACATGGCTTCACGGGTGAATTGTACCACAGATTTAAAAAAAATTAACACCTATCCTCCTCAAACTATTCAAAAAATTCAAGAGGAGGGAAGACTCCCAAACTCATTTTATGAGGTCAGCATTATCCCAATTCCAAAACCAGATAGATGCTACAAAAAAGGAAAATTATAAGCCAGTATCCTTAATGAACATAGATGCTAAAATCCTCAACAAAATATTAGCAAACTAGATCTAGCAATACATAAGAAAGATCATACACCATGATCAGTGGGATTCTGGAGATGCAAAGTTGGTATAATATCCACAATCAATAAGTGTGATACACCACATTTAAAAAAATGAAGGATTGCTTTGACTGGTGTGGCTCAGTAGGATGGGTGTCTTCCAGCAAACCAAAAAGGTCACTGGCTCGATTCCTGGTCAGGTCAGGGCACATGCCTAGGTTTTGGGCCAGGTCCTTAATGGGTGTGTAAGAGAATAGATCAATGTGTCTCTCACATTGATGTTTCTCTCCTCCTTTCTCTTAAAAAAGATCATTCAAAGTTTAAAAATGAAGGATAAAAATCACATGATCACATCAAGAGATGCAGAAAAAGCATTTGATAAAATCCAGTACCCATTTCTGATAAAAAACTCAGCAAAGTGGGAACAGAGGGAACATATATGACAAACCCTAGGGAACATCATACTCAATGGACAAGAACTAAAACCATTTTCTCTTAAGATTGGGAACAAGACAAGGAAGCCTGCTTTTACCACTGTTACTCAACATAGTACTGGAAGTCCTAGCCACAACAATAAATGGCATCCAAATTGGAAAGAAGAAAACTGTCAATATTTGCAGATAACATGATACTGTCTATAAAGAACCCTAATGATTCCACCAAAAAACTGTAAGAACTGATAAATGAATTCAGGAAAGTATCAAGATACAAAATAAATACCCAGAAATCAATTACATTTTTCTACACCAATAATGAACTATGAGAAAGGGAAACTACGAAAACAATCCCATTTACAATTGCATCAAAAATAACTGTGGCTGTTGTGGCTCAGTGGATTCAGTAGTTGTCTGCGAACCAAAGGGTCACTGGTTCTATTCCCAGTCAGGGCACCTGGGTTGCGGGCCAGGTTCCCAGTAAGGGGCACATGAAAGGCAACCACACATAGATGTTTCTATCCCTCTTTCTCCTTCCCTTCCCCTCTCTCTAAAAATAAATAAATAAAAATTTGAAAAATAAATAAGTAAAATACCTAGGAATATTTATATCTCTAAATGTGAAAGCACTTCATGGTAGAATCAATTAAAAAGCTATTAGCAATGACACTGGAGGAAGAAGAAACAGTGACGAGACAGAAGACATCAGTGAATACAAAAGGCCATTTATTTCATTAAAGAAAAATAATTTTTCTTCTTAAAGTGTTTAATGCATATAGAATATGTCAGACACAAAAGTATGTCTGTGGAGTGGATATTGTGATCTATAAAAAGCCACATAGCACACCAGTTGATTCACTTCACTCTGATCATATACTTACATGTATTAGTAACTGAATAAAAATATTTATTTCCACATAAAAAATAAAATACCTAGGAATAAATTTAACCAAGGATATAAAAGACCTTTATTTGGAAAATTGTGACACTGAAGAAAAAAACAGAGGAAGATACTAATAAGTGGAAGCATATATCATGTTCATAGATAGAAAGAATTAACATTAAAATGTCCACACTACCCAAAGCAATCTGTATTCAATGCAATTCCTTTCAACATACCAACAGCGTATTTCATAGAACTAAAATATTCCAGCAATTTATATGGAACCACAAAAGACTCTGAATAGCCACAGCAATGTTGGGAAAGAAGAACAAACTTGGAGGAATTCACTACCTGATATCAAACTATACTACAAGGCCATAGTAATCAAAACAGCATGGTACTGGCATAAAAACAGACACATAGATCAATGAACAGAATAGCGAGCCCAGAAATTAACCCACACCTTTATGGTCAATATTTGACAAAAGAGGCAAGAACATACAAAGGGGTAAAGAAGGTTTATTCAATGAATGGTGTTGGGAAAATTGGACAGATACATGCAAAAAATGAAACTAGAACATCTTATACCATACACAAGAATAAATTCAAATGGATTAAATACTTAAATGTTAGAGTTGAAACCATAAAAATACTAGAAGAAAACACAAGCAGTAATATCTTGGACATTTCTCGTAGCAGTATGTTTTCTGGTATATCACTTTCAGGCAATGGAAACAAAAGAAAAAATAAACTGATGGGACTATATTAACACTAAAAGGTTTTTGCAGAGCAAAGGAAACCATTAAGAAAATTAAAAGAAAACCCATTGAATGGGAGAACATATATGCCAACAAGGATAAATCTGATAAGGGGGTAATATCCAAAATTTATTAAAGAACTTATAAAACTCAACATCACCCCCCCAAAAAAAAATCCAATTAAAAAATGGGCAAACAACCTGAATAGACACTTCTCCAAAGAGGACATATAGATGACCAATAAACATATGAAAAGATGGTCAATCACTAATAATCAGAGAAATGCAAATTAAAACCACAATGAGATATCATTTCACTCCTGTCAGAATGGCTATCAACAATAAATAAACAAATAACAAGTATTGGCGAGGATGTGGAGAAAAGGGAACCACATGTGCACTGTTGGTGGGAATGCAGACTGGTGCAGCTACTGTGGAAAGCAGTATGGAGATAACTCAAAAAATGGAACTACTTTATTACCCAGTGACTCTACTTCTGGGAATATATCTGAAGGAGCCCAAAACAGTAAAGAATATATGCATCCCTATGTTCACTGCAGCGTTATTTACAATAGGCAAGATTTGGAAGCAGTTCAAGTGCCCATCAGTAGATGAGTGGATACAAAAAGCTGTTGAACATTTACACAATGGAATACTACTCAGCTATAAAAGAGAAGGAAATCTTACCTTTCATGACAGCATGGATAGACCTGGAGACTATTATACTAAGTGAAATAAACCAGTCAGTGAAAGACAAATATTAAATGATTTTACTTACATGTGGAATCTAATGAACAAAATAAACTAACAAAAAATATAGAAGCAGACTCATAGATACAGGGAACAGACTGACAGCTGTCAGAGGAGAGGGTATAGAGCAGCTGGGTGAAAAAGATGAAAGTATTAGGCAAAAAAAAAAAAAAACAAAATTCATAGAACAACAGTATGGTGGTTAGTAAAGGGAAAAGGGGGTGGGGAGGTAGAAGAGGGTAAAGGGGGGATAAATGGTGATAAAAGGAGACTTGACTTGGGGTGGTGAATGTACAATACAATATATGGAATTTACCCCTGAAACCTATAGTTTTAGTAACCAATGTCACCCCAGTAAATTTAATAATTTTTTTAAAGCCCACGTAGCCACAATACTATTATCAGATCAAGAAATAAAAATTCCTTACCATAATCAAATGTCCAGTGAGTGTTCACATTTTTGTCTCATAAATTCTTCTGTATAGTTTCTGTTCAAATTAGAATCTAAATAAGTTCCATTCTTTGCAACTGATTGATGTGTCTCTTAAATTCCTATAATTTATAGGTATCTCCTCAATCTTCTTTTTCTTGCAATTTATTTGTTAAAGAAGCTGGATTGTTTGTCCTATAGATTATAGTTATATTTCACATGTTTTTATTGCCCCTGTACTTTCTGTTACATTGGTTATTAAAGCCAGGGACCAGGAAAAAAATTAAAAAATAAAAATGCAGAATCTCAGGCCCTACCCAGGCCTGAGGAATCAATCTGTGTTTTAATAAGAGCTTCTGGTGATTCATGTATTAAAGTTTGAGAAGCACCAGGTCAGAGTACAGGCTCAGAATCAGAAAACCTAGGTTAGAACCACTGCTATATCACATACTCTATGACCATGGACAAATCGGCCTCTGTGTATTTGTTTCCTCAACTGTGAAACAGGAATAACTGATTTCCCCACTTCACACTTTCATCCAACCCATTCTCCAGAGAACAGCACAAGTAATCTTCTTAAAACATAAATCAGCTCATATTACTTCCTTGCTTAAAACCTTTCAGTGATTTCCCTAGAACCATATCCAAGCTCTAACCATGACCCACAGGGCCCTGGCATGATTTGGCTCCTGAAACTCTACAATCTCCTCTCTTTACAACCACATTAGTCTTTCTGTTTAGTTTCTGGAACACGCGAAGTTCTTTCTGGCCGCCAGACCTTTACAAGTGCTATTCCACTGGAACGATCCTGCCGCATGCCCCCATTCTTCTCACAGTCAGTTCTTGAGGAACTAACTTTAAAATAAGACCCCAAATGGCTTCCCATGGCCACCTACCTAAAGCTGGTCTAATTGTAGTTTTTCTATGACAATACTCTGCTTTTTTCTCTCATAGCAAGTATCAATTAATATAACTGGGTTTGATTTTCTACAGTGTTAAGCTCTTATTATTACACTTGATAGGTTCACATATATTTGAGGAATGGAGTTCAGGAAAGAAGTCCTGAGGGAAAAAAATCTGTGACTGTCAGCATATAGAAGCATATACCATGCTCATGGATAGGAAGAACTAACATAGTTAAAATGTCCATACTACCCAGAGCAATCTACAGATTCAATGCAATTCCTATCAAGCAGGCTGACAGCTGCACGGGATTGGGTCAGGCAGAGCACTGGAAGATAAGTGGAGGGATTGAACAAAAAAAAAAAAAAGAGAGAAACAGAAAGAGCCCTGGCGGAGTAGTCAGGGCACATACAAGGAGCAAGCTATGAATGCACAAATGGGTGGAAGAGCGGATCACTGTTTGTTTCTTTCTTTCTTTCTATCAATCTCTCCCTCCCTCCCTCTTTATAAAAGCAATAAATTTAAAAAATGCCCTTTCTTTGAAAAACAAGAGAGAAAGAAGTGATTGATATGGATAACAGTGTGGTGACTGTTGAGGTGTGGGGGAGATGAGCATGGTGAATAAATGGTGATGGACAGAGAATTGACTTGGAGTGGTGAACACACAATACAGAGGATGTGTTGTGGAACTGTATACCTGAAATCTATATACTTTTGCTAATCAGTATCACCCTCATAAATTCAATTTTAAAAAAAGATACTAGTGGTGTTTTTCACAGAGCTAAAACAAAGATTCCAAAAATTTATATGGAACCACAAAGGACTTGACTTGGGGTGGTGAACACATAATACAATATACACATGAATTATTATAAAATTGTACATCTGAAACCTATATGATGTTATTAACCAATGTCATCCCAATAAATTCAATTTAAAAAAAAAAAAACAAAGAAAAAATAAATGAAAGCTCCCCAGGTGTAACTATACTTAGTATGCTTAGGAGCCAGTCTTTCCTTTACTAATCAAATGCCCTCCCTCCTTTTTTTGTGGACAAATGTTTATTTTTCTAGTGAAAAAAAGTAATAGGGAAGAGCAGACAAAGACAGACTATAGATCCTTCTCAGATAAGTAAAGAGTTGGAATCTTAATAACACTGAATTTACATAATACTTTATAAAAGTATTAAAAATAAAAAGTAGGTTTCCAATGTTGTTTTATTATTTAGAAGAATATTAGCTTCTTCCCCTTCTAAATTTTCAGAATAATACACAGCTACAAAGATTTCTTACCTGTTTGTGTTAGCAAAATTGTTAGAGAGCCTCCCTTTCCCAGCACAGAGTCTCAAGGACTGTCCCCTGTGCTTGTGACATTCAGGACACGTGGCAATCTTAAGAAACCCAGCTCAGGCCTGCTTAAATAATTGAGTAGGTGGAAGCAGTGAACACCAGGATACCCACTAGAGGAGGAAACCCAACAACAAAGGAACCACCAACAGATAACAACAGAAGAAGGTGAAGGAGGGAGTGGAAATCATACAAACCTCAATCGAGGATCTATGTGGAAATACAACTAAAGAGTGGAGAAACTACTCATTACAAAAAACTGAACAAGAGCAAGAGAGAATCCTCAAAACCTTGTACACATGGAAGAACCAGCTTCAAAACAACCTGTCCTCATCAGTACAACAGAATACAAGAGGTGGTGGACAGAGTGACTCTCAGTTAACCAGCTGTGGGGAAGGCCCACCAAAGAAAACCCCAACAACAAGGAAAACCCAAAGACAAACACAGAGCCAACTTAAATGACAGCCCGAGACCAGTGAGCTCAGGAGATCAAGGAAACTGAAACACTGAGTCTCACAGGTATTGTACCACAGAAGTTCACACCATAAAGCCAGGGAGCCAGAACAGACCAATTTAAGAAGCTGAGGTTAACAAGAAGAGTCTCATAAACAATGCCTAAATGAAAGGAAAGGAGGAAGCCTCAGAAAGAATGTTAAATGGAATAGAGGCAACTCAACTATCAGATTTTGAGTTCAAAGCAATGGTTATCAGGAAGCTCAATGAGCTCACAATGAATTACCAGAAACTAGAGGGAAACTACAATGAACTCATT
The DNA here is from genome assembly GCA_004027475.1 of Anoura caudifer. Classification (NCBI taxonomy): domain Eukaryota; kingdom Metazoa; phylum Chordata; class Mammalia; order Chiroptera; family Phyllostomidae; genus Anoura; species Anoura caudifer. Next base: position 101,263 of record PVKU01006409.1, read on the forward strand.
GGAAAATATATCAACATGAAAAAGGAAACATAAACTATCAACAAGGGCAAGAGGAAATGAAGAATACAATTTCTGAACTGAAGAACACAGTAGAAGGTATCAAAAGAAGGATCGATGAAGCAGAAAATCAGATCAGGGAGTTGGAGGACAAAGTAGAAAAAAACCCCAGAAACAGCAAGAAAAGGAAGAGACTCAGAAAGAACAAAGAGGGATTAAGAGAAATGCAAGACAATATGAAATGCAATAATATCCATATAATAGGGATACCAGGAGAAGAAGAGGCGCAAGGGATAGAAAACCTATTTGAAAAAGTAATGATGGAAAACTTCCCTAATTTGATGAGAGAAAAAGTCACACAAATCCAGGAAGCACAGAGAGTCCCAATCAAGAGGAACCCGAAGAGGCCCACTTGAAGACACATCATAATTCAAATGGCAAAATTCCCAGACAAAGAGAGAATCTTAAAGGGAGCAAAGGAGAAACAGGAAGTAACATACAAGGGAGCCTCCCTAAGGTTAGCAGCTGACTTCTCAATGGAAACCCTCCAAGCCAGAAGACAATGGCAAGAAATATTCCAAGGAATGAGAACCAAGGGCCTGCAACCAAGACTACTTTACCCAGCAAGGCTTTCAATCAAGATAAAAGGCCAAATGAGGAGCTGCCGAGACAAAAAAAAGTCTATAAAAATGCACCTCCACCAAACCAGATCTTCAAGAGATGCTAAAGGGACTGCTTTAAGGAAAGGAAAGAAAAGAGAGAGAGAGAGAGAGAAACACGAGTACGAAAAGAGCAGTGAATAAGTACCTATCAATAATGACCTTAAATGTAAATGGATTAAATGCTCCAATCAAAAGACATAGAATAGCTGAATGGATAAGAAACCACGACCCACACATACGCTGCCTACAAGAGACCCACCTCAGGATAAAACACAGACTGAGAGTGAAAGGCTGGAAACAAATGTTCCAATGAAACAGACAGGAAAAAAAAAGCTGGGGTAGCAATACTCATATCAGACAAAATAGACTTCAAAAAAAAAGGGCTATAAAGAGAGACCCAGAAGGTCACTTCATAATACTCAAGGGAAGAATCCACCAAGAAGACATAAACATTGTAAATATATATGCACCCAACATAGGAGGACCCAAATACATAAAGAAAATCATAGAGGACTTCAAGAAAGATATTGACAGCAACACAATTATAGTAGGGAATTTTAACACCCCACTGTCAAAAATGGACAGATCTTCCACACAAAATACCAACAAAGATATTGTCCCATTGAACAATGCCCTAGATGAAATGGACTTAATTGATATATAAAGTCCTTCATCCCAAAGAAGCTAAATACACATTCTTTTCAAATGCACATGGAACATTTTCAAAGATAGACCACATGATAGGACACACAACAAGCCTCAACAAATTCAAGAAAATTGAAATCATACCAAGCATTTTCTCTGACCACAAGAGATTGAAACTAGAAATAAACCCCAAGGGAAAAAACCCAAAACATTCAAAATCATGGAGATTGAATAGCATGCTATTAAACAATGAATAGGTCAAGAATGAAATTAGGGAGGAAATCAAAAAGTTTCTGGAAACAAATGAAAATGAACTCACAACAAACCAAAACTTACGGGACACAGCAAAGGCAGTCCTGAGAAGGAAGTTCATAGCAATACAGGCCTACCTAAAGAAGATAGAAACATTTCAAACAAACAACCTAACCCTACACCTATAAGAACTTGAGGAACAACAACAAAGACAGCCCAGAGAAAGTAGAAGGAAGGAAATGATGAAGATCAGAGCAGAATTAAATGACATAGAGACTAAAAGCACAATTCTAAAGATCAATGAATCCAGGAGCTGGTTCTTTTAAAAAGATAAACAAAATCGACAATCCTTTAAGCAGGCTCATCAAGAAAAGAGAGAAGAACAAATAAACTCAATCAAAAATGAAAGAGGAGAGATTACAACTGACACCACAGAAATACTACAGGATTGAAATAAATTACTATGAAGAACTTTATGCCAAGAAATTGGAAAACGTAGGTGAAATGGACAAATTTCTAGAAAAATATAATCTTCCAAAACTCAGTGAAGAAGAAGCGAAAGCCTGAACAGACCAATAACAGCAGATGAAATTGAAGCAGTAATCAAAAAACTCCCAATACACAAAAGCCCTGGACCAGATGGTTTCACAGGAGAATTCTATAAAGCATTTCAGAAAGAGCTAACCCCTATCCTTCACAGGCTATTCCAAAATATCCAAAATGAAGGAAGACTCCCAGACTCTTTTTATGAAGCCAGCATCATCCTAATCCTAAAATCAGATAAAGACACAACAAAAAAAGAAAACTTCAGGCCAAAATCGCTGATGAACATACACTGTAAAACCCTCAACAAAATATTGGCAAAACACATACAACAATACATTAAAAAGATCATACACCATGACCAAGTGGGATTCATCCCAGGGATGCAACGATGGTTCAATATTCACAAACCAGTAAATGTAATACATCACATAAACAAAAGCAAAGACAAAAATCACATGATCATATCCGTAGATGCGGAAAAGCGTTTGATAAGGCACAGCACCCATGTACAATAAAAACACTCAGCAAAGTGGGAATAGAGGGAGCATTCCTCAACATAATAAAAGACATATATGAGAGACCTACAGCCAATATCACACTCAATGGGCAAACACTAAGACCTTTCCCACCAAGATCAGGAACAAGACAAGGTTGTCCACTTTCACCACTACTATTCAATGTAGTATTTGAAGATTTTTTAAAAATATATTTTATTGATTATGCTATTACAGTTGTCCCATTTCTCCCCCAACACTCCCCTCCATTCTGCAAACCCCCTCCCACCCACATTCCGCCCCTTTAGTTCATGTCCATGTGTCATAACTTCTTTAGCTTCTACATTTCCCCACACTATTCTTGACCTCCCTCTGTCTATTTTCTACCCACCATCTATGCTACTTATTCCCTGTACCTTTTCCCCCTCTCTCCTCCTCCCACTCCCCTGTTGCTAGCCCTCCATGTGATCTCCATTTCTGTGTTTCTGTTCCTGTTCTAGATGTTTGCTTACTTTGCTTTTGCTTTAGGTGTGGTTGTTAATACCTGTGAGTTTGCTGTCTTTTTACTGTCCTATTTTTTATCTTCTTTTTCTTAGGTAAGTCCCTTTAACATTTCATATAATAAGGGCTTGGTCATGATGAACTCCTTTAACTTGACCTTATCCAGGAAGCACTTTATCTTCCCTT